>CP144700.1:33208844-33446344 GCA_036885675.1 Vigna mungo
ACCATTCAATTTTAAAGTGAAGTGTTTTCATGTTCTTCAGCTAAAATTTGTTCTTCCTCTTTAAAGTTACTCTTTAATTTCTTGAATGAAAGACTGCACTAATATTTATGATTCGAAATTATTGTGACCACATTAAACAGGGCGGAAATAGTTTTCATTTATGGATAACAGTAGAAGCATTAGAAGCAATAGTGGACAACTGAACGAATGTAATATTAACAGTGAAGACCCCAACGAAAGTAATGTCGAGGTTGAACCATCAGTACATATGTGTTTTCATTCCATGGACAAAGCAAAGAAGTTTTATAAAGAGTATGCCATTACATGTGGTTTCTCTGTAAGAACTAGAAATTCTAGAAAGGATAGCAACAACAATGTGAATTATTTGAGATTAGTTTGCTCTAGGGAAGGCAAATACGTCTCATCCATAAACCCAGAGTTGAAAACCCTTCCTACCCAAAAAAACCAATGTCCTGCTGGCATCACCATTACAAAGACGGATGACAGGTGGTTAATAAGGACAGTTAACTTAGATCACAATCATGAGCTAAGCCCAAACAATTCTAAGCTTTTTGTTGCCAATAGGAAACTTACCATGCAAGCAAAGCGAACTTTACAGGTTAATGATGATGCTGGAGTCCGGATAAATAAGAGTTTCCTCAGTATTGTGAGCGATGTAGGGGGATTCGAGAACATGGAATTCATGGAGAGAGATGCTAGGAACTACATTGGGCAACAAAGAAGATCATTATGCAAAGACGGCGATGGACAAGCACTATTGAAACATTTTTCCACCATGAAAGATTTCAATAATGATTTTTTTTATGACATCGAATTGGACGAAGGCAACAGAATTTGTAGTGTTTTTTGGGCAGATGCAAGAAGTAGAGCTGCGGCATCAGAATTTGGGGACATTGTGTCTTTTGATACCACATATTTAACAAATAAGTATGACATGCCTTTTGCTCCGTTTGTTGGAGTAAATCATCATGGACATTCCATTTTACTAGGATGTGGATTGTTGTTGTGCGAAGAGACTTCGTCTTTTGTTTGGTTGTTCGAGTGTTGGATGAGATGCATGGGTAATAAGGCCCCAGATGGGATTATCACTGATCAATGTCGAGCAATGGCAAATGCCATCAAACAAGTATTTCCAAATACGAGACATAGGTGGTGTTTATGGCATATCATGAAAAAAGTGCCTGAAAAATTTAGCGCCTGTAAAGAATATGTCGGCATAAAAACCATCTGAACAAGCTTGTCTATGATTGTGAAAGCCATAATGACTTTGAGAATGGGTGGGCTGAATTAGTAAGTAAATATGGATTGGAGTGTAATGATTGGTTACTTCATTTGTATGAAGAAAGACACAAATGGGTTCCTTGTTTCCTGAAGAATGATTTCTGGGCCGGCATGTCAACCACACAAAGAAGCGAGGGAATGAACGCTTTCTTCGACGGATTTATAACTTCAACTACGACACTACATCAATTTGTTGTCCAATATGACAATGCACTTAGAGTCAAGGCCCAAAAAGAAATACAAGCTGATTTTTCGTCTTTGAATACCACAATAGGATGTGGATCGCAGTCACCAATTGAGAGACAATTTCAACTTGAGTACAAACATGCAAAATTTGAGGAGGTTCAAAAAGAATTTCGCTCAAGGATGAATTGTTTCATCAAGGAAACCGTAACAGACGACTTCATGAACATGTACACTATCAAAGAGGAGCGAATGTGGGATGGAAAATGTGTTAATAAATTTTATAAAGTGGAATTCGATCCAGTAACCAAGAATGCAACCTGTTTGTGCCTTTTATTTGAGTTCAGAGGCATTGTTTGTAGACATTCACTTTTGGTATTTGGACAGGAAGATGTGTGTGCTGTGCCACTGAAATTCGTTCTAAGGCGGTGGAGTAAAAACATTCGTAGAAGGCACACTCTCATTAGAGCCTCGTACAGTAATTCTAATCAAGATCCGGCCATGGAAAGATACCAAATGTTGTGCAAAAAATTCTATGAGATTGCTGAGGTAGCTTGTGAGTCGGAAGGTTGTTGTAAAGACCTGGACAAAGAACTTCATATTCTTGGGGAAAAGTTTGGAAGCAGTTCAAGCATAAGAAATAACATGATTACCGATGGTGGCCAAGTCAGGTACCACAATCTGGAGTCCGATAGAATACCCCACACTGTTGCTGGCTGTGATGATGTTCTGGTGCGTAGTCCTGTACAAGTGAAGCGAAAAGGACGACCTCGAACCAATAGATTGAAGTCCACATTGGAGAAAATCACAAGTAAAAAAAACGAACTTCGAAGAAGAACAGTACATCACCACATGTTCAAGATTCGGTTAGAACTGTTAACTTCTACTCTTTGTTTATGTTTGCCTTTTATGTTGGTAAATCTTTTATAAATTATACTTTTTTGTTTATTCAGGACAGAACTTTTGTACCAGACACACAACCTTCTCAGGTACCTCCAATAGGATCTTTATCTTTCCAATCTTATCAAGTTACACAACAATCACAAATTAACTCTTCTGGATTTATGTCTTTGTTAAATGCTGTACATAACAACTACGATGATGGTAATGTATGATGATTATCATTGTTGACGTCAACATAAACATATATATATATATATATATATATATATATATATATATATATATATATATATATATATATATATATATATATATATATATATATATATATATATATATATATATATATATATATATATATCTATTTGTTTCCATATTGTCATTTACGTTACTTGTTGGATGCAGTAGTGATTGTATAATATTATTAATTGGGCAATTTGTTTTGTTGTAAACGTTTACCACAGTTTAGTAAACGATTACATTAACTGCATCAATTTCTAAAAATTCCCCATTATGAACGTCCTGGACCCCACGTTCCCCAACTTCCATTTCATGGTATGAGAATTTAATTAACCACTAAACCCCATTGTCTACCCACGTCCCCCATTCAACGAACTCTTCACTACACCTTCTTCAACTACTTAATCCCTTCATCTAACCTTATTACATACACCTTCATCTTCATCTGGAATCCGTAATATTCTTCCAATGCCTGATCGGGCTAAGAAGAAACTAAAACCCTCTTCATCTCGGGGTGTGCGTCGTCGCCGTACCCGAACCCCATCACCACCACCATCACCACCTTCACCGCCACCGTCATCTCCTTCCCCACCATCATCACCACCTCCACCAAACAATGAGCTTTTTACAACGGATGAACAATATCAGAAGTTCGTAAGCCATTTCTTCAATAGGGAAATATTGGAGAGCAAACATCTTGAAGATGGATGGTTCGAAGGACGCAATTTCCAATTTCACGACATCCTGGCGGAGGCTGGCCTTCTTGAATTTGTTTCCTTAAGAAGAGATTACCACCCCGAACTAGTAAGGGTCTTCTACAGCAACATGACCATTTCGCCAAACGGGGTGATTCGAACCCAAGTCAAAGGGATTGATCTGAAAATAAGCAGTAAAGTTTTTAATGAGGTGACTTCACTTCCTTCCGGCGGTGTTCGTTACGAAGGTACACTTGTTGATGAGTGGAAAGACCATTACAATTCTTTAACTGCTCGCCAACTAGTATGCACAAATGATCGTTACATACATGGAAGAATAACGGCAGGTAATATGAAGGTACAACCTAGAATTATGCATTACATCCTTACAAGAATCTTACTTCCTCGATTTACGAACAATGGACAAGCAACAGAAGAAGACATTGTCATCCTCTGGGCCCTTTGGAATAACATGCAAATTAACTGGGGACATCTTATAAGGAGCAAGATGAAAAAGGCATTAAAGGACAATGCTAAATTGCCATATCCTCATCTAATAAGCATGTTCTTGGAGTTGTTTGATGTGCCGACAGAAAATGATCCATGTACGACAGTGAAGTCCAGACTAAGTATAGGAAGTCAAGTAATAGCGTCATTTGGCTATGTCCAAGATGAAGAAGGCGAGTGGGTTGCAACAAAGAAGACCAAAAATGCAGAGCCTGAAGGAACATCAGCACAACACCATGATGAAGGTACTTCATGCACAACACTAAACCATGTGGTCAATCGAATCCAAGAGATGCAAACTTTTGTAGGGGCAAGATTAGACTCCTTTGATACGCGTTTTGAGAACTTGCACATGACCGTTGAAACCAAATTTGATGCCTTCCAAACACAATTCGCAAATATGGAGGTGAGCATGGGGACTAGATTTCAGTCTTTGGATTCGCGAGTGGAACACATAGATGAACAAATTCAGCATTTCCGCAGCCACCTTGACAAGAATTCTACTTCTTAGTTATTACTATGACTTGTTATTAGTTTTTTACCTTTTGTTGTTACTTTTATGGAGTTGTTATCAGTAGGTTATGTTTTTATTTTTGTAATGTTCCTTTTCGAAATGATGTGGTACAATACCAACTTATGTTGTTCCCAAATTCTGCGTACTTTGTACATATGGTCCCCTGTGTTGTGAAATGTGGTCCCTGCAGACGTACAAAGTGTACAAAACCAATTTTTCATACGCGTAATCGTTTACACGAAGTTGGTAAACGATTACATGGGACTTGTGACTCATGGAATCTTCGAAAAGTGGAATGCTAAATGTTTTTTAATTAATTGTGGATGATTTCCATAAAAGTTGAATATAATATTGGAACGTTTTCAAGGAATCATTAAACACTGACCCTTTATTAGGTGAAAACGTTTGACTGAATTAATGTCACATTCAAAGCCATCATTATGGCACATTTGAATGCATTTAACCATTCATACCCTTTCCAATACAAGTCAACATTTGTATTCTTGAAATATTGAATGATATTCTTTGACCACCAAACTTGGTACACTTTTCAAAGCACGTCAAGCACCTATAAATTCCTGTTCAAAGTTTATTTGTAATGGACTCAAACGTAAAAAACCACACTTTCACTTTCTTGTTGTCAAAAACATGGCTGGATCATCAAGCACTGCAACACAAACTGTCTTATGGGAGTTCTTTAGCATCCACCTCACAGATGTGGTAAATATGTTCTATTTCGTTGTACATATTTTCTTAATCAACCATATGTTGTTCTTATTTTCAACCAACAAATGCAGGATTTTGGTTTTGTTGATAGGCATTTTGCAACAGCATTTGAAAAAGAATTGGGAAATACGTGGTCCTTGGTTGACAATCACGGTCACACACACATGGTAACGTATAACATGAATGTATTGCATCCTAGAATTACTACCGGATGGAATTCACTTCAAAACGTTTATCATGAAAGGGTTAATGATGCCCACATCACCTTCCAATATATGGGTAACAATAATTTCAAAATTATAATATATTTCGGTCCCTGCACCCAGAAGAATAGACAATATTTCATTGATCTGTGCACATATGATCCTCTATCATCATTGTTCGCTGTGAAATTAACAAAATCACAGTGTCAAGGAAGTCACTTGGTAAGTATGACTTACTTTTATTTTCATAACATCGACGATTATATTTAGTACTTCTCACTGACAACATTGTCATCATTCTGCAGGACTTGCGAACTACTTTTGCGACCGAAATTAGGAATAAAGGCTTCAAAGAGGTTGAGCTTCTTGGTCATAATCATGCAATTTTGTGCAAGGTTTTGGTCTCACATACTAGGAATTCAACAAAGTTCGGACAAGGTTGGAAAGAATTTTGCACTGCATACGGCTTGAAGGAAGGAGATGTTCTTGTTTTCGAGGTTGATCACCATTGCCATGATATTACAGTTCAAGTACACATTAATGGATGTAGTTGTATTGTCAACAACCAAATCTCGGTTTGAAGGACAAAAGACAATTCTATTTTAGCTTCAGCGATTGTACTTTCCCTTTTCAAATAATAATGAACAATACTGTTTGTTTCACAAAAGTAATTAACAATTGGTTACATTATGTTCAATTAACTTGGTTGCAAACATTTCCAAATTACAACCAGTCTTCGTCGACAACCAAACTGAATACAATTCACTAAAGCTTGAAAACAGGGCTTTGTAAACGTTTACAGCCCATTGTAAACGTTTACGCGAGAGAAATCTGCAAAATGTACAGAAAGTCCAACGCAGAGGACCATGTTTCACAACACAGAGGACCACTCAGACCTGTTTGACAATATGCGTTTTCCTTGTAATGGATCTTGATGGGAACATATGGTAGACTGAGTTACCAGTGTTTCACGTCAAAATAGGCCACCCTACCATCTAGGAATACTTCCATGTGAACCACTTAAGCTCACCAAAGGGGTATAATTCACTAAAGCTTGAAAACAGGGCTTCGTAAACGTTTACAGCCCATTGTAAACGTTTACGCGAGAGAAATATGCAAAATGTACAGAAAGTCCAACGCAGGGGACCATGTTTCACAACACAGAGGACCACTCAGACCTGTTTGACAATATGCGTTTTCCTTGTAATGGATCTTGATGGGAACATATGGTAGACTGAGTTACCAGTGTTTCACGTCAAAATAGGCCACCCTACCATCTAGGAATACTTCCATGTGAACCACTTAAGCTCACCAAAGGGGTACAATTCACTAAAGCTTGAAAACAGGGCTTCGTAAACGTTTACAGCCCATTGTAAACGTTTACGCGAGAGAAATCTGCAAAATGTACAGAAAGTCCAACGCAGGGGACCATGTTTCACAACATAGAGGACCACTCAGACCTGTTTGACAATATGCGTTTTCCTTGTAATGGATCTTGATGGGAACATATGGTAGACTGAGTTACCAGTGTTTCACGTCAAAATAGGCCACCCTACCATCTAGGAATACTTCCATGTGAACCACTTAAGCTCACCAAAGGGGTACAATTCACTAAAGCTTGAAAACAGGGCTTCGTAAACGTTTACAGCCCATTGTAAACGTTTACGCGAGAGAAATCTGCAAAATGTACAGAAAGTCCAACGCAGGGGACCATGTTTCACAACACAGAGGACCACTTCTATTATGTTTGATTATTTCGCATGAGTTCCACTGCATGTTAATGATTTTGGTTGGTAAGGTCACTTTACACTTAGAAGTTAATTTTTAGGGATGACGGGAATGATCCACATTACACATTTAACTCAAGTAATTCGTTCAAATAAAATACTTATAAAGGAACTTTATTTCCAAATTTCAATAATGTGACCCATTCATATAACTTTAATAGAATGTCAAACAATCGTAGTGCAATGAAACATCTCCCACCAAGAACATTACCATTCAAATTACATAACATATCTGTCCACAATAAACTAGTACTCCAAATAAATTACAACCACTAAGCAAAAAACAAAATGTGTAAACAATGATTACACTGTCACTCGGGTTTTATGGTTAAAGTTCCAATATAAGGGGTTTTAAGACCCTTGCTCTTGATCCGCTTTCGCGACCCCTTCCTAACAAATGTCTTGAATCGACCTGTAGCAGTCTTCATTGAACTTCGAGCACTCTTTGTTGGACTTGGATAACTCTTCATTGGACTTGGACCAGTGGACATGCCTCCCAGGGAGAACGAACAATCTTCACGGGGCTCACTGTGCCCACCTTCCTGTGGTCTTGTTCGTCTAGCTTTCTCGTAAGCAACCTCCTGCTCCAACTTAAGAACCTCCGTTCTAAGCTCCGCCACTAGATTTTTCTGATGTTCCATCGTATGCATAACACTTTTTTTCAGCTTTCGTTTCAATTCTTGTTTTCCAGACGATGGTTTGTCAACTTTGGTTTTCAGCATTGCTTCCTCCGTCATCTCATCATTCATTGGACCCACATCAAACCTATGATGAACCTGAAATTCAACAAACTATATCATACCACCAGCACCTAAATGATAACTTAAAACAGTCATACAGTAAATATCATACCTCACCACTCTCCAAACCTTGTTTGACAAGGTTGTCTCACAAATTTACATTCAACCAATGCAAAATTCTAGGACATTTATGTATTTCACCTTTCGGTGGTAAGAATTTCTCACAAAACCATACCTACAAAAATTTGGTAATAACAATCACTACTGAAAAAGAATATTCAATCCACGTTTCACAACACAATTATAAATTAATTTACTCATATTACCTGCAACATGTAAGTGCATCCACCAATGTAAACATTGCTTCTGCCTTTTCCTTTAGTCAATCCATCTGAAGCCTTGGCCAAACTACGTACCAAGTAACGGTACACTATACGACCCCAACAATAATCACCCAACCCACTTAAATTATCAACAATTTCATACAATACTTGAAACACTTTTCCAGTGCGATTAGGAAATAGTAACTCACATATCCCCACTAAAATATACAGACTACAAAAATCAGAAGAAGGAATCTTCTTCTTACTTTTCCTCATCAGACATTTATAAACCAAATCCAAACTTTTGGTGTCTTTCCCAACATATTTAACACAAGAACTTGTTTCATAATTTTCTTTTAAGTTGAAGTCCTTACCATTTGTACTCAAACCCAAGCCTAAACAAAAGTCATCCTCAGTCATAGGGACTTGTTTATCTCCGATTACAAAACAACCATTACAGTCAACCCACTTCACAACTAATTCACTCAATATATTCCTAGCCATCCTAACTTTAGGACTCACCTCTAGGAACCAACCAAAAGGAGTTCCACAAATCAATGAGCGTTGCTCCTCTGTCAATTCATTGGTCAAAGTTGATGTGTACTTGGTGGAAAATGAGTGCCTAACCGTCAACTGCATCAACAACAAGTGTTTAAAACCCTAAAAAAATACTACTGCAAACTTCACAAAAATGGGACAAATGAAAAATACCCCAAGCATGATGACGCTTACCTTCGTTGAAGAACTCGCCATTTCTGAACCAAGAGATCGAACAACCCACAATGATGGAAGAAATGAGACACCAACAACACCGACGAACAACAATCGCGAGCACGGCAATGTTGGCCAACACAAGACGACCAAAATGAACACCACACACTCGTCGGAGGAATGCGGAAATGAGATGAGCAAAGGGAGGTTATGAGAAATGAGAAGGAAGAAAGCGTATTGGGGTCTCAAACTGCTGAAGGGCAGAAAGGGAAATCACATTTTCAAACCTCAGCCTGGCTTGTGACGTCATTTTTAAAAAAAAAAAAATTTATTCAATTCTCAACCAATGACACGCCGACACGTGGCAGTGTCAAAGTAGTGTCAAATTGATGGTGTCAAAATATCGGGACGCAAAACAAAAACCGAGTTCTAACCTATTTTAAAAATCATGGTACCTGTTTAATTAAAGTATACAATATGCAGCAGGAACTGTGTGCCAATTAATTAATTACACTTTGTATTTATTTTTTACTTTTTTTAACTTGTTTTAAACTCGCGTGTACATAGAAGTTGATATTTATATATTTATTTAGAAAGAGTTAGAGACGGAGAAATAAATAATAAATATTTTTAAGTATATAATTTAATTATGAATAAAATTAATATAAAAATTATTCATAAGTTTAAACAGTAAATATGTTTATAAAAATATAAATATTATGAACAGAATAAATATAAAAATATTATTTAGGTTTAACACCTATTTTGGTCCCTCTTCTCGGGGGTTTGTTCAAAGTGGTCCTCTCTTTTTTAAAAAGTTCACTAAAGTCCTACTTTTTGGAAAAACTTTGCAAGTTAGTCCTTTTTTACTAACGGCGTTAATGCTTTTTGGACCACAATAAACATTTTTAAACCAACACGAGGACCATAATAAACATTTTTAAACCAATATGAGGATTACAACGAATTTTATTTGTACAAGTCATCAAATATTTGCCAGCTGGCAGTTTAGCCGTTAGCAGAATTAATGCTGTTAGCAAAAAAGACTAACTTGCACAATTTTTGCTAAAAGTAGGACTTTAGTGAACTTTTTAAAAAAGGGAGGACCACTTTGAACAAACCTCCCGAAAAGAGGGACCAAAATAGGTATTAAACCTATTATTTATAAGTTTAGAAGGTTAACATGTCTGTAAAAATATAAATGGTAAACTTTGTAAAAATAAAAAAGATAAAACATTTGTAAGAAAATAAATTAGATTTTCTAAAATTTAAAGGATATTTAGAAAATGTAGAATATATTCGCTAAAAATACAAATCAGTGTATGAACAAACTCATCTAATGTGTATTGCTAGACATTTTTAATCAGTGTATTGACAAACTTATCTAATTGTGTTGTTAGACACGTCTAATTAGTATATTAACACACTCGTTTAATGTGTATTCTTAGACTTATCTAATTAATACATGAACAAACTTATTTAATTTATATTGAAAGACTTGTCTATTCAAAAAATGAATACAGTCGTCTAATGTGTATTAATAGATTCACATAATATTTGTATGAACATACTCGTCTAATTTTCTTATTAATGTATAGAAAAGTTTCTTAATGTGTATTCTTATACTCGTCTAATCATTGTACGAAATAACTCATTATTTTTTTTTGTTATACTCATGGTACATATTTGGTGTATTAACTCGCGTAATATGGTTCGATTTTGAAGAAACCGAAACATATAATGATGCGGTGAAATTTTTGATTTTTAAGTTCTTCTACCATCTCTTATGTATTTTGAGTAGATGCCTCCCGTGAGGATTGTACAAGTCTTTCAGGAGAGGGGAACAATTCACGAGATGGTCTTCTAACTTTCTTCTCCCTCTTGTTACTCAGTCCTTTAAGAAGAGGTTGATTTTTCTTGCTTCTAGTGTGAATTGCCTCCTGCATACCAAGAAACAAAAACCCTAAAAAACACTTTTATAAAAAATAATAAAACAAAAACAAAAGACAAAAATCAAATCAAATTCAATCAAATTCATACTACTAGAAAAGTTAAACCAATGAGTCCCCAACAACGGCGCCAAAAACTTGTTAACACTCTGGCGAGTGTACCAGATCGTATCAAGTAATAATAGACAGTAAGTCCAAATATCGTTTCCCAAGGGACTCTTAGGCCTAGACGTTCATGTGAATTGATTTCCTAAGACTTGAGTGAAATATAATTGATTGTTGTGATGCAAAGACAAAATTAAACATGCAAATGCAAAAGCTTGATCAATTGGCAAATAAAGATATGAATGAATGGGATTGTTGGGGTTTACGGTTAACCATATTCATGGTGAATCTAGATGAATGGAATGGAAAGAATGAAAAGATAAACCCTAGGTTTGGTAGATTGGAGCTCTCGCATCCAAAAGCCGCCTCCAAGGAGTGTAGAAAGTGTTATGACGTCTCTTTCTGCCAAAAGATTACCCTAAGGGTCGTTATGGGTTTATTTATAATACAGAAAAATAACATAATTTTGGCTCAGGCCCATAAGTACACCGCTCAGCACTAGTTTCACCGCTTAGCGGTAGGTGTAACACTCCACTGGACGCTCAACGTTCACGCCCAAACGTTAAACAGTGCTGTCTCTGAGAAGGCCACCACTCAGCGGTGGATTCTGGCGCTCAGCAGTAGGTGCGATACTTCATTTTCCCCTCAGCGTTGGCGCTTAAGTGTGAGGCAGTGGCTTCTCCTCTCAGGCTGGCTCTCAGCGCTGAAATTGGGGTTGAGCGGTAGCTGCGATTCTTCCTTTTCACCTTTTCTCATATCTTCTTGAGTCCAACTTCTTCCTTCTTCACTTTGCATCATTCAATTCTCATTAAATCCTGTCAAAACAATGTAAAACCAAGCATAATAGCTTTAAAATCATCTTTGACTCTCTTGTAACCTAGCTAAAGTGTTTTGCATGATTTTAAGCTCATTTTAAGTCATAAAGGGTGTGTTTTAATATCAATTTCAGGTATAAAAATAATAGTTTTTAGACTGTTATCAACAAGCACGAGTTTTAATCGATTATACACATAGTGTAACCAGTTAAAACTTGTTGCTTGCCACAATTTAAGCTTAAGCTCTCTGATGAACTTAATTGATTACATAACTATTGTACTATATTACTTCACCCAGATAATGCATTGTGCAAGAGAATGCATGCAATAGATGTAGATACATGTATAATCACAACAAGTATGCAAATCAACCAATTCAATCAGTATATGTTGCGATCTTGAAACATATGTATTTACAATATCAAACAACAAGATATATGAAACATATATATCATCAATATCAACAATGTATTGTCATTATCAATGTGTTCAATATGTTGTCATCATCAATGTGTTGTCATCATAAAAAACAAAACCATACCATATAGGGAATTGAGTTCATATTACTCTCCCTATCAACAATCTCCCCCTTTTTTTATGATGCACAACCATGATGCGTATAACACAACCATGATACACAAAATTGAAATTGTTTTAACAGACTCGTACAAATACTATCAACAATAATTAATATCACAAATACTACTACCATTACACAAATTTCTCCCCCTTTGGGCATTAGCAAAAAAGATAGTAAGAACAGGTTGATATGATTTTCGAAAAAATTTCTCCCTCTTTGTATATGGAAGAAAATCAATGTCAAAAGATGTATTCTCCCCCTATCAATATGCAGCAGTTGAAGGATATTTTCAATACAGAGTTCAGTATCAAGTCATATGATAGAGATAAATCAAAGCATGACTGGTATAATCAGTTTCAAGCAAACATCAGATGTAATAACAAGTATCAAAGTAACAAATAATGCTTGAAGCAAAGATTTGTGTGTTATCGTCCAAAATACACAAAATGATTTACAACGGATATTGAACAATGAGTATAAGAATACATAAATACATATGAAATTAAAATGAATGTGACAGAGTATGTGATATAGTAGAATAGAAACTCAAACCACATCCACGAAGAATAATCAATTATATTGCCTTTGTAGTCAAGTAAAATTCTGCAATATACTGATATTCCAATTCAGATAAATGATTGAGTACACGTTTCAGTAACATATCTACATATAACATCCTTCTCAACTTTGTTCAGCATTAGCACATATATAAAGTACAATTGTTAAATAATAAAATCACTAATTTAGTATGAATATGCAAAGAGAGTATATGACAGTGAATAACACAATTTGCATTCATACACATAAATATATCTCAATCAAATAAATTCAACCACTATTCAGATTTTAAAATAGATTGGAATCGAAATTATGTTCATGTCATTCATGATTTTAAAAATTATTGTTAAAAAAGAACGACTCAGTTTCTCACACCAAGAGGAGGGGTGGATTGGTGATGCGTAAAAACATTTGCTTTTAAAATCTTTTTCGCAAAATAGGATGTCTTTACGCTTTTCTTGAATCACAAGTAAAATGGTATGTAATGCAGGAGTTCACTTAATCGAATACACAAACAGGTTAATCGACTGAAATAAAGAGTGTAGTGATAAGAGAAACCAAACATTGCTTTTTATACTGGTTTGACCAACGTGCCTACATCCAATGTCCTTCCACTCAAAGGAAGTAAATGCACTATAAAGATCAAGGTTTTTACACCAAGGTTTTTCTAGAGACCTCACGTCAAAATGTAAAACACCTTTCTAACCCTCTAATCTAATATAGGCAGTAAACAATATAGACACGCAACAAGAACACCCTCTTCTGCTATCAAACCCATTGAGGCACCCTTAAAGTCAAGAACACAATTCTTCTTCTTGTAATCACAACAAGGAAAACTAGTCAATCTTCACGATTGCAAATTTCCTGATCACGCAAATTACATCTTTCTATGCAAATAGATAAAACATTCAAACTCAATCACACTTGTTACGCAAGAAACCTTCTAGTCTTTGGTCAACACGGTCAATCTTTGGTTCTTGGAGCATTTCTTTCCGTTCTAAGATATCACAACGTTTTCTGAAAGATATGAAAATGTAAAAGATCAAAACTTCTTAAAGAAATCAAGTCAGACGTCAATATATAGTTTTTCAGAAAATAGACGCATTTTAATCGATTTAGCTATTAATCTAGTCGAATGCACTTTTCAATTATAACAGACTAACAACAATCACAAAATTTAATTGAATGCACATTTAATACAATCGACTTGCAATAAATTTTTGGTCATCATATTTAAAAATATGACCGTTATGTCAGTTGTGACAAGCATTTAACAATTTTCAAAATCTTAACTAACATAATCGAATACAAGAAGCATACAGTTGATTAAGTAGAAACACTTACAACATTTTTTAAAAATTTTCTCTTCAAAATATCTCACAACACACTCGAAAAGAATTTATGCAAACAAACGAGTTTTAATCGACTCATCCTATAATGTAATCGACTTAAAACTGTTGTTTTGCCACACATTAAAGTTCAACCAAAGTGCTTGTGGTTTTTCATTTCAGAAAACTTATGTTGTGGATACACAAATAAAATCACATATTAAACACAATGGTATGCTTTAAACAACACAATGATGTTCACACATATGCATGTATAGATATAACAAAGTTAGCATAAGCATATAACATAGTACACAAATGTGTTATTATTAATTATGTGTTGCCATCATCAAAAATACAATTATCATTGAGATTGTGTGGGTTTAGCTAAACCTTTGCTCCTTCTATCAACAATCTCAACAATTACAAAGCATCGATTTAAATAGCTGAAAAGCCAGATTTACATTCAAAATAAAACAACATATTTGTTGGAAACAGGATGGCTTAGTTTTAACACCAAGAGGAGGGTGAATTGGTGAGGTTCAAAAATCATAGTCTTTTTAAAATCTTTTTCGCAATGTATAAAACTTTACAAAGTTTCTTGAATCGCAAGGAATACGAAGTTTAAGTGCAGCGGAAATATAAAGTTGACTGTGTAAATTGTAAAGTCGACTTAAAGTAAAGAGTGTAGGGAAAGAGAAAGCAAACACAAAGTTTTTATACTGGTTTGACCTCAATGCCTACATCCAGTGTCCTTCGAAAACCAGGAAGCCAATGCACTATATTAGTCAAGGTTTTTACACAAGATTTCTATAGAGACCTCCACGTCAAAATATAGACAATCTCTCTAACCCTCTAACTAAAAGTATAGGCAGCAACACAAAGATCTGCAACAAGATATCCCCTCTTCTGCTATCTTCAACCCACTTTGAACAATCCTCAAACTGTCCAGAACTCCATGAGTTCACCTCCTGTAATCCCAACAGGAGAACAACAATCTTCCAAAGATTGATGGAATTCTTGATCAATATCATGAACACCAGTAGTGTAGAATTTGATCAAACAGTAAGCGCAAATTACTTCCCCCTTAAGAAACTCTTCAAACAAAGATCTCCTCCGTCTTCTTAATGAGTTCTTGGAGCCTTTACACAGAGATCACAATCTAAAACAGCAAATGGAAATGTTAGATCAACCAAAGTCTCTGTGATCAACAAAATCACGTCTATATACATTTTTCTATAAATCAGACGCTCCTACAGTCGACTTTGCCACTAATGTAGTCGATTGTCATCATACATTTATAAAAGTTACAACAAATTAGCAGCAGTCATAACAACCAAATTGATTTCGCATTTAATTCAGTTGACTTACATTTAATGCTTTAGCATAAAACTGAAATATAGTCGTTACAGCATAAAAACATTAACATAATTTCAAAACAAATAACTAACTAAGTCGAATTCACTATGCATGCAGTCGACTTAGACACTTCAAATCAGTTCAGAAAAACTTTTCAATGCAAAATTACTCACAACACTGCTTTTGAAAATTTGTGCAAAATCACGAGTTTTAATCTACTTAGTTCATAATGAAGTCGACTTAAAACTTGCAGTTTTGCCACACAATATAAGTTCAATAAAGTGCATGTGGTTTTCTTTTCTTAAACATATGTAATACAATCACAAGTGATGTATCAAGTATAAAATCAATGAATATGCATACATATATGAGAATCAACACAAACATGTTCTTTAAGATATCATTCACAATATAGAATTGAACATGTAAGACATGACAATACATGTGTTATTAATAATGTGTTGACATCATAAAAAACCAGAACACTGTGAGATTAAGGTTAGCTAAACCAGTGTTTCCCTTATCAACAATCTCCCCTTTTTTTTATGATACACAACCATGATTAATAAGCAACCATGTTTGTACACAAACAACACATAAAACAGTCATGTAATCACCAAATATCAGAGCTTATACAAAGCTTATAGAAAGCTTATATCAGTAAACAGTAAGAATAAGTGATTAAATGATTTTTAAATATATCAGAGCAAACAAAAGTTAATTTCAACATATTTCAGAACATTTACTCTGAATTAAGAGTATCAAGCAATCAATTATCAAGAAAATGATCAATCAAACTTTTCTCCCCCTTTGTGCATTAGAAAAAAATGTTTGCTTTTAGATAATGATATGCTGATAAAATGAAATACCAGAGATGCGTCAATGCAAACAAATTAAACATTCAAAGATGCTCCCCCTATCGTAGTTATTAACATGAGATAGAAAAAGCTCCCCCTAAAGTGTAGGCATGTGAAAAATCTATGCAATCATGTTATGCTCCCCCTATCATTATGCAAATTTTAAAATCAAAATCTAGATGCACAATGCAATTTCACAAGTATCAGAGCATACAACAGTTTGTAACATAATTGTATCAGAGTTAGAATTGCAAACAATTCAATCAAGCAAAGATACAATTATCAACAATCTCACAATATATTCTCACAGATATAACAATCAAATAGAAACAAAGATATACTGAAGATAACCAATATAAATGATCAAACAACTTAATAACCAAATTCCAATAAATGGAATTTATAACCCCTGTAAGTGATAATCGATTGATCCATTGTTCAAGTCGATTTCATTGCTTTTCATTGAGTTGCGACTCCAGTAGTAAGTTCAGAAGCAATGTTTCCTACAAAACCTTTTAGGATCTTTTGAAGATCAAGCAATTTAGAATCATAGTAATGCAAGAAATTATACAGTTAAGAAGTGAGCATGCAAAAGAGTTAATGTGACAGTAAACATGTGCATAATCAACTTCAACAATCACTTAGTCGATTTTAAGATTAATTCAAACAATTTAAATCAAGAAATTTAAAGCAAATGAATTTAAACCATAACCAACTGATCTCATTACTGTTCCAAAAGATATTACAAATGATATATTAAAAAATAGTGGCTTATAATGCCATCTTACAAGAACTCTTAAGGACAAACAACCAACAAAATACATTATTAGATTGCAATATTAGTCATTCTTTTTCTTTTTGTTTAAGAAATCTCCAAGAATCATGTCACTATTACTGTCATCAGTATTTCCTTCCTTAGTACTCTCATCTACACTCATCCGGGTAGATTCCTCTGGAGTGCTTGCTTCTTCCTCAGATTCTTCTTCAATTCCAGTATTCATATCTTGACTTTGTGACTGTGACCTTTCTTTCATCTCCAGAACAATGGTTTTGCTTTCCAAACACATCATTTTTATAGCCTTTACTTCCCTTAGCATTGTTCTTTCAAACTCAGACTTTGCTCTATAGGGAATGTCAAAAGAAGGTCCTGCTTCATCTTCATCTTCTATAGCCTCACTTTTAAACACCCAACCTTCAGGTGTCTTCATCATCTGCATCATGTGCAAGGCTGATTGAGTTATCATACTTGTCCTGTTATAGGATTCACTAGATTCACCAATACAGTCTACTCCAAAATGGACAAGAATCCTTGAAATGAAGACGCAATAAGGAAGTTTTGCAGATTCCAGCTTTGTGACCTTCAACATGTTATCCGAAATTGTTACAGGCCAATCTACTTGAATATTTTCCTTTAATGCCTTTAGCAGAAATAAGTCCTCTGTAGTGGCTTGAGCATGTTTTCCTCCTCTTGGCACCAATATCCAGGAAATGACAAAAACAGCTAGTCGATCATCCTTTTTCATTCCACCAGTCTTGTAACTTGAGTAGTCTTGGCAATCATCAGGGTTTCTCAGACTATCCTGATATTCCGAAAACTTGTGAAATCCTTCAATGCCTAAGTGACATCTTTCATCGCCTATTTTGAGTCCGGCAAGTTCAGTCCATACTTCGTCTGTAAGTTTGATGTCAACACCTTTCACCTTGGAACAGAGAGTGTCATCTTCAATTTTTAGGTTGCAGTAGAATACCTTCACAGGAGCAGGATACCACGTGTCTGCCATTTTAACAAATTTTTTCAATCCTTGGCGTCTTAGCCATCCTTGAAATTTGAACCCTTCATCTTTGAAAAACTTCAATTTCAAAAATTTGTGTTACCAAGCTTCTCATCTTCCAGCAGTCGAGATATTTTGACTGCATTTCATCGTCACTGATCCAACCTTCAAGTTTAGAGAGATGTCTTATGCTCTTCTGACCCAATGTTTTAACTCAACGTAGCCATCCTTGTAGCCATTGATGAAGTGAAGAACAGTGTTTACCACAGAGAGTGAGAGAGAGAGAGCGCAAATTCAGGTGGTACTGGTGAAGCTTAGCGTAGTGATGCTCGCTTATTAGGTTTTTATGCAAATCTCAATTAAAATTTTGGAGGGAACATTTTTAATTCAATTTCACACCAAAAACTATAGCCTAAATGATTTGAATTTGAATTTCAATAGCATAGTAGACATACAGTCGATTTTGTTAAAAACCAAGTTGACTATTGTATGACATAAAGTTTTCAAAAACAGACACACACATACAGAGATATACATTCGACTGTGCTCATAATCAAGTCGACTATTATTCGTAAAAAAATCTAATTTTCAAAAAATCATTCAAACAATCAATCAGACAATCATACATACATTCACATATCAATGAATCAATCTTTTTATGTATGATGCAGTAAGATAATACATGTTACCAGTTGTAGGCACTCAAGATGGTTGATATATGTTAGGAAACAGGTTTGCTTCGGTTTACACCAAGAGGAGGGGTGAATTGGTGTTAGTTCAAAAACAAAAGCTTTTTGCGATCTTTATGGCAAAGTACAAAATTTTTTTATCTTTCTTGACATGCCAGTAATTGAAAATTCAATGTAGCGGAGAAACGCAGTTGACTACAGAACAAATAAAGTCGACTGGAAATAAAAAGGGCAGGGATAGAGAAAATCAAACACTGGTTTTTATACTGGTTCGGCTAACAATGCCTACCTCTGTTAAGACCCTGGCAACTCTACCAGATCATATCAAGTAATATAATTGGTAAACCCAATATCGTTCTTCCCAAAAGACTCTAAGGCCTAATCTTTTGTGTAAACTAATCGCATAAGACTTGAGAAAAGAAATTAATTTTAGTTTTTGTATGCAAAACAAAGGTAAACATGCAAATGCAGTGATTCAGTTGGCTAAAAGAAAATATGGATGAATGGAGTTGTTGGGGTTTACAATTTCATCTTATCCATCCTCATATATCTACTCTTCTTATTTACTTTGCTTATTTATCATATTGCCATGCAAACTTTCTTTGTCTACCCTTAACCCAATCCCTTAGTGAAAAGAGCCTATTACTAATTACCGTCTTGCTATCCCTAGCCTGCCCTAGTAATTAATAATGCATGATAAACGGAAGCAAAATATAATTGATCGTCCTACCCCTATCCCTAGGCAGTATTAGCATAATCAAGGAATTCTTCCCAGTTCATGACATTACTGTACGTCCTCGTATCAATAAAGACAAACAACATCTACCGAATGAGTTAAATGGTAAAAGCATTAAATACAGGTAAAGAACCCAACAATTCATAAATCAAGCATATGCAAGCATATAAAATAAATAAGAATATGGATATATGAGACTTTCAAAAGATTACATTGTTCCCCAACAACCTAGGTTTTAACCCTAAAAACAAGCATAATATCTCTAAAAACAACTTTTGACTCTCATGTGACACAACTTAAGAGTTTTACTTGGTTCTAAGCTCAATTTAAGCTACAAAGGGTGTATTTTGATATCAAATTCAGGCTTGAAAATAAAACTTTTTAGACTGTTATCAACATCCAGTGTCCTTCCAATCCAGGAAGCAAATGCACTATAATGGTTGTGGTTTTTACAACAAGGAATTTATCGAAGCACCACGCAAAAATATAAATCTCCTCTCTAACCCAAAACCAAAATATAGCTGCACACAAAAACCAAAATTGCAGCAAGAATCCCCTCTTCTGCAATCTGAACCCACGTCGAACAGTCCTCAACGTGTAACCAGCACTATTCACAGAATGCCAAGCCTATCACAACAGACTTCACAGGTTGCCAAGCCTATCACAACAGACTTCACGGGTTGCCAAGCCTTCAATCAAATGCAACAGTCTTCACAGGATGCCAAGCCTTCAGGATCAAACAAGAAGCACCTTCTTTGTGCTGATTACGATCTAACAGTGAGCGCAATTAACTCCTCCCTTTGAATCTCTCTCAAGAAAGATCACCATCGTCTTCTTGGAGAATTCTTGGAGCTTCTAAAATAGAGCATTCAATCTAAAATAGGAAAATGAAAATGTCAGATCATCAAAAGTCCCAGAACAATTCGTGTTCTATCTATTTATAGTTTTCTGTTGTATCATGTTGCTTCTCAGTCGAATAGCCTACTAATTTAGTCGACTGTATTAAAACAATTATAACAGACAGTCAACACAAAGGATCCTCAATCAACAAAATCAACACAAATTTATTACAGTTGACCAAGTCACACAAGCTCAACTAACTTTTGAAAAATATAGTCGTTAGAGCGTGTAGGCTTAACAGAATTCCAAACAGATCAGTAATACAGTCGAATGTGTGATCCACACTGTCGATTGCCACATGAGAAAACACTTTGAAATTCTTTTCAACTCAAAATCTCATATAGCACAGTTTTAATAAATCTGTACAAAGGTTTTAGCATAGTCGAATCCATTATGAGTGTATTCGACTGGACTAGAACTTTGTCAGAACACATATAAGTTCATAAAGGTGCTTGTGATCTTTTTCTTTTAGAAATGTGTAGTAATAAAAAACATTTTATCTCACATTTGAAGACAAACATGTTTCACAATAATATCACATAATCAAACATAGGAACATACATTGTAGTTCAACAAAATATGTTCAGCAGATATGTCAAACAATTCAGAACAAGAACATGTATACTGGAACATATGTACTGTTATTAAGCGCTGTGTTGTCATCATCAAAATCCAGTTTGATATAGAGTTTGTGTTGTCAACAAATCTCAACAATCTCCCCCTTTTTTGATGATGCACAACCATGATTAATAACTCAATCATGTTGTATAGTTCCATAAAAGACAAAGTAAAAAATATATATCAGAAACAATTAAAACAGTTCAGTTACTATGCATATACAACAAAAAATATCAAGTAGATAAAGTATGAGACAACATGAATATCTCTCCCCCTTTGTGCATTAACAAAAATAGAATGCTTCAGATATTTATGCAGTTTTTAAATAAAAATCAGAGAAGCATCATAAAGATATGTAGTATGTAAAGTACAATGATGCTCTCAAAATCACACGTTCATCACAAAACAATTGTGTAAAACAGTGATACTCCCCCTGTCATTATGCATGAGTTTTAAAATCAATTTAAGTGCACAATGCAGAATATCATAGATTTGTCAATAGTTTAAGCACATATTTGTATCATTGACAAAACATCAAATTCAGATATTATCAACAATATATATGCAATGTTACAAATATCAACAATCTCACAATATTATCTCAATTCAGATATTTAAACATGTAAAGTGAAGAGATAATAGCCGATTATAAATGATTTAAGCAAACAGTAAGGATATAATTAAATTCCAGTATTGGAATTGTTAACCCATTTTGACGTAGTCGAATGCTTTAAATCATCATTTGAAGGCATTGCTTTTACAAATGTTGAATTCCAATTGTAGATGTCCAAAGCAATGTCCTTCCTGCAAAACCTTTCAACAACCTTTCCTAGATCAAGCATAGTGGTTAAGCAAGAATTAAATCATATTAAAACAGAAGTCAATATGTAAAGATGCATGACAAATTAAGCATAGTTGACTTCAAATAGAGCATAGTCGAATTGATCATCCAGTATATCAGATATCATTCAAACAATTCAAGCAATTGGATTGATTCAGAAGACTAATTTCATTTCCTTGAATTAAAGATATTACATTGATGGATAGAAACAAGGAAATCAAAAACAACAGAAAAGTAAAAGATGGCTATATATGCCATTATGAAAATGAAAGACCTAGTCTAGGACACAACATTGCTACATGTACTGACATATTTCAGCTTATAGTCCTTAGTCCAAGTCAGAGGATTCAGTGGAGTATTCGTCAGGTGTACTGCTTTCCTCTTGAGATCTGTCTTGATCATTAAGGTTTCCACAGATAGTCTTCAATTGATCAGCCACAAATATCTCAAATTTTGTCACAGGTGAAAAATTGGGTTCATCTTCAAAGAACCAACCTATTGAAGTCTTTTTTATTCCCATTTCTTCTAGGGTACCATTGTTTATCTCATTAGAGTAATCACAACAGTAGGATTTTTCATCACTTAATCTAACACCTTGTACCAAAAGAATCCTGCTAATGAGAACAACATATGGCAGATAAGGTGAATTCCTAAAAGCTGCCAACCTCATGTGATTTTTGATCACTTCTATCCAGTTTGTGGGAATGTTATTAATGATAGCATGCATCAAATATATGTCTTCAGAGGTCAAACCATTATGAAAAATTCTCCCAAGTAGTATGATCCTTGAAAGAATATGAGCAATAATCCTTTCTTCCTTCCTTCAACCGTCGAGAGAAAACTTTCCTTGTTGAGATACATCTTCAGGACATCTTCTGCAATTTGAGTACAATTCCTTTTTCTTTAAGTGTGCATTTAGTTCAGAGTTAGGCAAGTGTGAGAGTGCACCTTTTGCTTCAAGTCCAGTGAATAATGTCCATATGAAGTCATCTATCTCAATGTTTACTCCCTTTACTCTGGACTTCTTGATGCCGTTTTCAAATTTAAGATTGTGGTAAAATACTTCCACCAAGTCTGGATACCACACACCTTTCATTTGGACGAGACTTGACAAATCTTGCAACTCTAGTAATTATGGAAAATTGAATCCCTCTTTTCTAAATTTTATGAACTTGATGTAGTATGGACAGGCTATCGTTTTGGATAGATTCATCAGAAACCTATTTCTGGACTCATCATCACTAACCCATCCTGAAGGATCAGGATTTCTTTACACAACGACTTCCTTTCCTTTTCCCTTGTTTGAGCTTTGGTTTGAAGAGTCCATTGTGAGATCACGATTCTTTAGAATACACCTTCTTGGTCTAAGGATTACCAGAGAGATTTTCTTGTATAGTAACAGGCACAGTAAAGGGTTTTGAGCAACGTTGTGCATTTAAAGTGTTTCATAAGACTCCTGATTTAAAAATTTAGCGTTTTAAAAACAATACAATCAATGAACTCAGTCGATTGAATTAATATTGAAGTCGACTGTGACTCGAGAAAAACATTTTCAATACAAATTCAATCACTCAATTATTTAAGCACATAGCATAAACAATCATACAACAACAATCAATCAGTATATGCATGATGCAGCAAATAGATACAAATTTACTAGTTGTAGACACTCAAGGTTTTTAATATGTTCCATGAATGATTCATCCTTCAGAACAGTTCTGCATCAGCTGTATATCCTGCAAAACAATTAAGTTTTGGTTACTGGTACCCATTTGACTTTAGGTCCTGGATTGTTAGTTCTTGTTACATGTTCCTTTGGTATCCATACACATAATCCTTGAGGAACAACAACATTTCTATAATAACAATTTCTAACAGTATGACCAACACATCTGCAGTAAAAACATGCATTTCTAGCAGGTTTTCTTAATTCAATACAATTCCTAGCATTGGTTCTGTTAGAGTGAGCTTTGTATCCAATTCCTTGCGTATTAGTAATTCTGCTAGATGAATGTAATACAACATCTAGGTTGTCTCTACCTTGAGTAAACTTAGCTAGCATGCTAGTCAAGTAATTTATCTTTTTAATGTGAGTAGGACAATTTTCACAATCTTTATCTACTATAACAGTTTTAATTTCTACTTTCCTAGCAGATAACAAAGCTTCATTAAGTTCTTTTTCTAATTTTTCATTTTCTGTAATAAGGTTATCAATTCTATATTCATAATCTCTTTTTTCAGAGTTCAGTTGATTAACCTTGTATTGTAGTCGCATGGCTTCAACATGTAACTCTTTGAATGCATCTTGCAGCAAATCATATTTGACTTCCACTGATTCATTTGATATGCTTGCATCACTGTCATAGTCGTCCCATGTTACACCTGTCATATAGCACATATTTGATTCCTCTTCTTGATCATAATCTTCATCACTTAAGTTTTCAGAATCTGAGTTCTCCCAAGCAATATAGGCTTGTTTTTTTTTCATGTTTCTGCCTTGAGGGAATCTTTTCTTTCCTTTCTGCTTTGGCTGTAGTTCAGGACAGTCAGGCTTGATGTGACCTTTTTTTCCACATTCATAGCATTGGACAACATTTGTGTTGAAGCTCTTCTTTTTGCTTTGACCTGCATGGTTAGACAGTTGACTATCATTTTGCATAAGTCGACTAAACTTTCTTACCATCAGAGTCATCAACTCTTTGTCATCCATCTCTGTTTCTGTGATGTTTTTGCTTGCAGCTTTCAGAGCAATGGACTTCTTTTCTTCAATCCCCTTTTCATCCTTCAGTCTACCAAGTTCTAACTCATGTTCCCGTAACTTGCCAAACAAGGTAGCCATATTCATAATTGTAAGATCTTTGGATTCAGAGATTGCAGTGACTTTTGGTTGCAAATTCTTGTTCAGACTTTTCAGAATCTTGATGTTGATCTCTTCTTTGTCAAAGACTTTTCCAAGAGCCATCAGATGATTTACAATATGAGTGAATCGTTTCTGGACATCATAGATGTTTTCTCCTGCTTTCATTCTGAACAATTCATACTCTTGTATCAACGAGTTCTTCTTGGCTCTCTTGACTTCATCTGTGCCTTCATGTGTTACCTCTAGAACATCCCACATTTCCTTTGCGATTTGCATTGAGATATCCTGAAAAATTCATCAATTGTTAGTGCAGAGGCAATAATGTTTCTAGCTTTAACATCATAATGAGCTTTTCTATTTTCATCAGCAGTCCACTCAGTAAAAGTTTTTAAAACAGATTCACTATCAACAGTTTTTGTAGGCACATATGGATCATTCAAAGTAGCATCCAAAATTCCTTTATCTTGCGATTCAAGAAAGATTTGCATGCGAATTTTCCAAAGAGGGTAATTTTCACCACCAAACAGAGGTGGTCTGTTTATTTAAGCACCTTCACCAAAATTTTGAAAATTTGAAGCCATCCCCATGTTTTACAGTCGAATAGAATAAAAACAGAGTCGACTGAATTTTCTAATATCTTATGAAACCAGCTCTGGTGCCAATTGTTAAGAACCAGGTTGGCTTCGATTTACACCAAGAGGGGGGGGGTGAATTGGTGTTAGTTCAAAAAAAAAATCTTTTCGCAATCTTTATGGCAAAGTGCAAAGCTTTTTGATCTTTCTTGAAATGCAAGTAATTGAAAATTCATTGCAGTGGAAAAATGCAGTTGACTGCAGAACAAATAAAGTCGACTGGATATAAAAAGGCAGGGAGAGAGAAAATCAAACACTGGTTTTTATACTGGTTCGGCCAGCAATGCCTACATCTAGTGTCCTTCTAATCCAGGAAGCAAATGCACTATAATGGTTGCGGTTTTTACAACAAGGAATTTATAGAAGCACCATAGAAAATATAATCTCCTCTCTAACCTAAAAACAAAATATAGTTGCACACAAAAACCAAAATTGCGGCAAGAATACCCTCTTTTGCAATCTGAACCCACGTCGAATAATCCTCAACGTGTAACCAACACTGTTCACAAAATGTCAAGCTTATCACAGTAGACTTCACAGGTTGCCAAGCCTATCACAACAGACTTCACAGGTTGCCAACCCTTCAATCAAATGCAGCAGTCTTTACATGATGCCAACCCTTCAGGATCAAACAAGAAGCACCTTCTTTGTGCAGATTATGATCAAACAGTGAGCACAATTGACTCCTCCCTTTGAATCTCTCTCAAGAAAGATCACCACCGTCTTCTTGGAGAACTCTTTGAGCTTTTAAAATAGAGAATTCAATTTGAAATAGGAAAATGAAAATGTCAGATCATCAAAAGTCCCAGAACAATTCGTGTTCTGTCTATTTATGGTATTATTTTATATCAGATTGCTTCTCAGTCGAATAGCCTACTAATTCAGTCGACTGTATTAAAATAGTTATAACAGACAGTCAACACAAAGGCTCCCCAGTCAACAAAGTCAACACAAAGGCTCCCCAATTAACATAATCAAAACAAATTTATTACAGTTGACCAAGTCACACAAGCTTAACTAACTTTTGAAAAATATAGTTGTTGGAGCGTGTAGGCTTAACAGAATTCCAAACAGATCAGTAATACAGTCGAATGTGGGATCCACACTGTCGACTGCCACATGAGAAAACACTTTGAAATTCTTTTCAACTCAAAATCTCACATAGAACAGTTTCATAAAATTTGTACAAAGGTTTTAGCATAGTCGAATCCATTATGATTGTATTCGACTGGACTAGAACTTTGTCACAACACATATATGTTCATAAAGGTGCTTGTGATATTTTTCTTTTAGAAATGTGCAGTAATTAGAAACATTTTATCTCACATTTCAAGACAAGCATGTTCCACAATAATATCACATAATCAAACATAGGAACATACATTGTAGTTCAACAAAACATGTTCAGTAGATATGTCAAACAGTTTAGAACAAGAACATGTAATAATGGAACATATGTATTGTTATTAAGCACTGTGTGGTCATCATAAAGAACCAGTTTGATATAGAGTTTGTGTTGTCAACAATCTCAACAATATAGTCATGTTAGCTCATCCTTGAGTTCTCACTACACATCACTGCATTTGATTGTCAATGTAGTTTTTCATAAGCTCATCTACTTTGTTTTCAGTCCTGAATACAAACTTTTCAACCTTCAAAATCCTGTCAGTTGTCCTTTTGATGTGATCGAAAACATATTGCTCAAATTTAAAAGCATTAACATAATTTCAAAACAAATAACTAACTAAGTCGAATTCACTACGCATGCAGTCAACTTAGACACTTCAAACCACTTCTGAAAAACTTTTCAATGCAAAATTACTCACAATACTGCTTTTGAAAATCTGTGCAAAGTCACGAGTTTTAATCGACTTACTTCATAATGAAGTCGACTTAAAACTTGTAGTTTTGCCACACAATATAAGTTCAATAAAGTGCATGTGGTTTTCTTTTCTTAAACATATGTAATGCAATCACAACTGATGTATCAAATATAAAATCAGTGAATATGCATACATATATGAGAATCAACACAAACATGTTCTTTAAGATATCATTCACAATAAATAATTGAACATGTGACACATAACAATACATGTGTTATTAATAACGTGTTGTCATCTTCAAAAACGAGAACACTGTGAGGTTAAGGTTAGCTAAACCAGTGCTTCCCTTATCAATAATCTCAACAATATTAAAACCAGAAACATAATAATAGATCATTAAAACAGAAGACACTGAGACCCTAAACGCCTATTCTGATTTAGATAGTTCCATAGAATCCTTCTAGTTGACTCATCTTCATCATCTGATTCTTTAGTTAAAGAAGCACTGTCAATGTAGTTTTTCATAAGCTCATCTACTTTCTTTTCAATCCTGTATACAAACTTTTCAACCTTCAAAATCTTGTTAATTGTCCTTTTAAAGTGATCTACAACATATTGCTCAAATTCAGTTTGTGGAGAGAAAGGAGAGATGATTTTATCAGAATTAGATGGTCCAACCATACTTACATTTGGAGTTTGCTCATCCTGAAAGAACCAACCATCCATGGTTTTCGTTAATCCAATACATGTCAGTATTGTCTTTCCTATTTCATTTAATTTGTTGCATATGATCTTGGTTTCCCTAGTGATATCCACTTGCTGTTGCAACAGGACTTTAGTGATAAAGACTCCATAAGGCAAATTGTGGTCGTCATTAACATCAGCTTCAATCATATGAGCTTTCAAGAGAACAACCCAGTTGGATGGTATTCTTCTCTTTATGGCATTCAGCATAAATATATCTTTAGTTGTCAGCCAATCATGCATATACCTTCCTGGAAGTAACAGCCATGCAAGAACAAAATCACACATCGTCTCCTTGTTCAGTCCATTATGTAGATACAACTTGTTGAACCCAAACCTTCATGAATACCATTGTTGTCCATTTATTGGGATCAGAATCACGGATATGAGACATGTGTCCTTCAACCATAAGACCCGTGAATGATAACCAGACACCATGATCAATTGTGATATCGATACCCTTTACCCGAGAATAGATATCACCATTGATAATGTTCATGTTTGTATAGAACACCTCTACTAAATCTGGATAACAATCACCTTTCAGTTGGACAAACTTGGCAAGTCCCTAACTGACAATCCACTCCTGAAAGAGAAACCATTTGTTTTTAAATAACAGCAGATCAAGTGACTTGTGAGGAACCAAAGTCTTTAGTTTCCTCCAACACATACATCTATTACAAGCATCGTCATCTAATAACGGTTGAAAAACCGTTATTTTCACACTTAATTTTGATATTAAATCACACCCTTTATGACCTAGAATTGGCTTGAAACCATCCATTTTGTCTAAGTTAGTGAACAAGAGAGTCAAAAGTGGTTTTAGAGATATTATGCTTGGTTTTACATTGTTTTGACAGGATTTTACAAGAATTGAATGACGAAGATGAAGAGGGAAGGACTTGAATAGAAAAAGGGCAAGAAAAGATGAAAAACAGGTGTCGCGACCACCGCCCAGCGCTAACCCAACGCTGGGTGTCCAAGACGCGGACCGCTGAGCATTAGGAAGCGCTGAGCGTCCAGCGTCGCCACCTCTGAGCGTTAGCTAGCGCTGAGCGCCTAAATGAATGGGCCTAGGCCGAATATCTATTACTTTTTTGGCTTATAAATAGACCTAGTGCGATTTCATAAGCAATCTTTTGGCAATCAGAGACGTCTAGAGCTCTTCTTCACTCCTTGGAGGCGGTTTTTGGATGCGGGAGCTCCGAATCACCAATTCTAGGGTTCATCTTTTCATTCTTTTGATAACGGATTAAAATACCGTTATTTGCTATGTGATTTTGTAGAGCTGTCAAAATGGGTAACCCAGCCCGGCCCACCACGGGTTGGTCACTTAGTGAGCCAACCGAACCCGGCTCATTTATTAGCGAGCCAGAAAAACTTGAACCCGGCTCGACCCACCACAGGTTGGTGGGTAAACGGGTTGGCTAACTAGCTCATTTAATTACATTTTTTTAAATAAATAAAAAATACAAACTTTCTGTAATTTAAATTTAAACAAATTTCACTCCCAAAAAATTATGTTAAAGACAATTCAAAATAATAATAAAAAGTACAATATAATCCAAATTCAAAGATATTAAAAAAGAAACAGTACTCAACAACATCAACAAAAAATTAATAGTTTAATTTGTAACATAATTTCTCAAATTCAAAGATATCAAAAGGAGCTTGTTCAAATAATATATACTCAAATTGTTTAAATAAAATGAACAAACTCTAATACAAGCATGTCAAAACAGGAAAAAAATCATTTCATGTCTTCAAATCTCCCACAACAAAAAACAAATTCGCAAACCCTATTTTTGTCATTCTGGGTTTTTGAAAAAAAAAAGAAAGAGAAGTGAGAAAAAAATGTGGAGAAAAAAGAAGAAAAAAAGGATGGGTGTTTTACCTGCTCCTTGAATAATTTTAATGGAGTGAGAGTGAAAGCACCGTTAAATGAGAGCAAGTATCGTGAGAGTGATTTATGAGAGCAGAGGTTACTTTTTTGGTATACACAGTGAGTGAAGAGAGTATTTTATTTTTAGGGTTTCATAAATAAAATAATAAATTAAAAAAATAAAATTAGGTAGGTAGGTTAGTGGGCCAACCCGGCTCACCACGAGTTCAACCCGCATGAACCGGGTCTAAATGAGCCGGGTTGAAATTTGACCGCATATAGGTGGGTTGTATTTTTCAAACCCAACCCGGCCCAAACCCGTGACGGGCCGAGTTAGCCCGCGGGTTGTGACCCATTTTGACGGCTCTATGATTTTGATTATAAAAGCACCCTTTTGACTTAGAAACTTGCTTGAACTCATATTTTCAGTAAATTGTGTGAAGAAGAGAGTTGAGGTTGATTTTAAATATTTTATAACAATTTCCCCTTGTTTTGACAGAGATTGGAGCAATAATGGAAGAAGAAGTGAAAAGCCATGAAGATAGAGCTCAAAAGGGGTCAAAGAGGCATCAAGAAGGGAGAAAACCCGACGCTCGGGCGACAGACGCTCAAAGCTTGGGCGTCCAAAACTGGCGCAAGCCTTACAGAAGCCTTGATTCATGCTTGGGTGAGCTCTGATAACGGTTGAAAAACCGTTATTTTCATATGCTATTTTGGACTAAATTACGCCCTTTAGTACTTAGAATGAGCTTAGAATCAAGTAAAACTCAATAAATGAGTCAGTAGAGAGTTAAAAGTTGTTTTTAGCGATATTATGCTTGGTTTGCATTGTTTTGCAGCAAATCAAAGGAAAGTGAAGATCAGGGACTAAAATGAAGGTCTTATACTCAAGGAAAATGAAGAAAATTGAAGAAAAGAAGAGTCTAAGAACCGCCCGGCGCCAGGGGTTTGCCGTCGGGCGGTCCGACGGGAGGAGAAGACACCAGCAGAGGACGCCGAGCGACAGACCCCTGACACCAGGCGGTTTTGCGGCACAAGGGAAACCGCCGGGTGGTAGACCCCTACCGCCAGGCGGTGGCACGATTTAGGGTGAACCGCCGGGCGACAAAGTGTGACGCCAGTCGGTTGTCAGATGGGCTTGGGCCTGTTTTCTGTTGCGCTCCTCAGTTATAAATAGCCCTGTTGCAATTTCCTATTCATTCTTTTGACACAAGAGGGAGGCCAGACCTACTTTTCACTCTCTGGAGAGGATCTCTTGGATGCTTAGGCTCCTTTTCATCTTTTCTAGGTTTGCTTCCCATATCTTCCATTATTTTCATCTTGGTTCACCGTGACAATGGTGAACTAAACCCTTTTGTTGTTGGGGGAACAATGTAATCTTTTGATACTCTCTTTTATTGAAACTCTTGTTTAATTATATGATTTTCATATGCGTTTATTATCAATTGTTGGGTTCTCATCTGTGCTTAAAGCTTTTATCGTTTAACTCATTCGGTAATTGTTATTTGCCTTTATTGATATGGGGACGTACAATAATGTCATGAACTGGTGAGTAATTCCTTGGTTAAACAATACCACCTAGGGATAGGGGGGTAGGACGACCAATTTTTTCTGCTTCTGTTTGTAATGTGTTGCTAGTTACTAGGGGAGGCTACGGATAGCAAGCCCGTAATTAGTAGTAGGCCCTTTTCGCCGAGGATCTCTTGGATGCTTAGGATCTCTTGGATGCTTAGGCTCCTTTTCATCTTTTCTAGGTTTGCTTCCCATATCTTCCATTATTTTCATCTTGGTTCACCGTGACAATGGTGAACTAAACCCTTTTGTTGTTGGGGGAACAATGTAATCTTTTGATACTCTCTTTTATTGAAACTCTTGTTTAATTATATGATTTTCATATGCGTTTATTATCAATTGTTGGGTTCTCATCTGTGCTTAAAGCTTTTATCGTTTAACTCATTCGGTAATTGTTATTTGCCTTTATTGATATGGGGACGTACAATAATGTCATGAACTGGTGAGTAATTCCTTGGTTAAACAATACCACCTAGGGATAGGGGGGTAGGACGACCAATTTTTTCTGCTTCTGTTTGTAATGTGTTGCTAGTTACTAGGGGAGGCTACGGATAGCAAGCCCGTAATTAGTAGTAGGCCCTTTTCGCCGAGGGATCGAGTTAAGGCGAGGCCAAGAAAGTTTGCATAACAATAAGATAATAAAGAAATTTAAACAAGAGGAGTAAATAAGAGAGAGCGGATTAGATGAAATTGTAAACCCCCAACAACTCCATTTATTCATACTCTTTTCTCGTCAACTGAATCACTCATTGCATGTTTATCTTCTGTCTTTGCATTCACCAAAACTATTAATTTTTCTTTCACAAGTCTTACGATTTTAATTCACACGAACGATAAGGCCTTTCAAGTCTCATGGGAAGAACAATAATGGGTTATACCATTTATATTACTTGAAACGATATGGTACACTTGTCATCCCGTTAACAAGTTTTTGGCGCCGTTGCTGGGGACTCGAGGTTTAACTTATTAAGTAGTGTGAATTGACTGAATTTGACTTGTTTGTAATTTTGTCTATATTTTTATTTTTTATTTTGTTTTATTTTATTTTATTTTTCTGTAAAAGTGCTTTTAGGGGTATTTTTCTTGTGTATGCAGGAAGGGATACACACTAGAAGCAGGAAAGATCAGCAACCTCTTCTCGAGGGATTACCAGACAAGAGAGGGAGGAAAGTTATACATTCTGCACGTGAAAACTTTCCTTCGCCTAAAACAATCTTGCAATCTTCACCAGAATCTTCTGCACAAGGTAGAGAGGAGATGGCGGACCAAACTCCTCCAAGACGCACACTGGGGGACTCAGCAAACACTGTGGGTCCTTTGAATTTCAACAGCATAGTCATTCCAGCGGACAATGCCACAAATTTGGTGATGAGCCCTGCACTCATCCAATCAGTCCAAAGCAACAGTTTCACGGGTTGTCAAATGAGAACCCCTACAAACATTTGACTATCTTTGGTGAAATCTGCAATACTGTTAAGATGGCCGGAGTCTCAGATGAGAGGGTCAAACTTAGCCTATTCCCGTTTTCTTTGAAAGGAAACGCCAAAGATTGGTTGCACTCATTTGCTGAAGGGACGTTCAGAAACTGGGATACTTTGGCAAGACAGTTTGTCACCAGATTCTTTCCGCAGACCAAGATTCATCAAGGGAAGCTAGAAATCTCCTCATTCAAGCAAGGGATGGAGGAAACTCTCGGACAGGCCTGGGACAGATTTAAAGGCTGTTGAGAAAAACTCCAGTCCATGGATTTGACAAGACTTCTTATTTACTTGCTTTCCTTGGAGGATTAAATACTCAGTCTAAAATGATGTTGGATGCCTCAGCTGGAGGCAGTAGAAATAGGAAGACTGAAGATGAAGCTTATGATTTAATTGAAGAGATGGCTCTGAATGAAGTGTCCCAGAGTGAGAAGGGCATACAAAAAGGAGGACAGTTGCATCTTCCTGCTAATGATGCAATGGCCCACAAAATCATCTTCTTAACCAAAAATTGGACAAGCTAACAAAGGTCCTTTCTGAACTTCCAACAGGGTTAAGAAATATTTCTCAGACTCAACAACTTTGTGACTTATGCGATGGTGACCACATCAATGGTCAATGTGCTTTCACTGAGGAAATGCAGCAACATGTCAACTATGTGGGAGCCTAGTTCCAGTACAAACAAGGTAATTTTAACTAAGGCAATTCTAGCCAAGGTTGGAAGAACCACCCCAGTATTGGACATAATCAGAATACTTCGTCTGGGCAAGTAGGAGCCTTCCGGCAGCAACAACCTTCACCTTTATGGCAGTAGGTCAGCAGCTTGACAAAGACTGTCAGAGAATTAACTGACCAATTTGATAAATTTCTGAAAGTCTATGATTCTCAACAAGCGAGTGACCAAGCTAGTTTTAGAGCATTGGAGACACAGATTGGGTAGCTGTCAAAAAGGGTTGACACCACAGAGAAGAACCAGTTTCGGGCTAACACTGAGGTTAACCCCAAAGATGAGTGCAGAGTTGTGATGACAAGAAGTAAAAGGAAGCCAATAGAAGAAATAATTGAAATTGGGAGCAGTGAAGATGAAGCGGAGGAGATGATTCGTAGTAATAAATGTAATGAGCAGAAGAACTGTGAGGAGAAAGAAGAGAAAAGGGAAAGGGAACAGGAGAGTCACCAAAAACCGTTCCAAGAAATCTTTAATCGGGTGACTGTTATTCCTGCAACAATTCCACGAGTTCCTGAGTATGATAAGAGGATCAAATACGGTCTGAAAGAGATAATTGATCAGGCACGATTTGTTAAACCAAGGCAGAAAGACCATCCACAAAAATTGAAGGATCTAGGGAACTTAATTCTTCCTTGTGTGATGAATAATGTGGATATAGGGAGAGCCATGATCGATTCCAGATCAAGTGTTAATTTGATGCCCTTCAGTGATTTCAAGAAGATTAGAGGGTTAAAATTAAAACCAGCTCACACTGCCCTGACAGTTGCAGATGGATCTATAAGAAAACCTGTTGGTATGGTGGAAGACACAATTGTTTGAATTGAGGAGTTGGAGTTCTTGGTTGATTTCATAGTAGTGGATATGGTAAATGATGGAAGAATTCCATTAATTTTGGGAAGACCGTTCATGAGGACCTCTCAGATGATGATACGTGTCTATGACGAGAGAATAATGTTGAGAGATCAAGACCAAGTGTTAGGTTATAGTGGATCTGAAGGGGAGACTAAGAGAATAATAAAAAAATCCAGATATAAAAGGGCTAGAAGAGAAGCAGGAAAAGAAGAAACTACCACAGGTAATGATCATCTTAATAGTTGTACTATCTTGCAGGCACGTGAGGAGGAAAAGATAGATAAAGGAGAGTCACCTCACTCAAAGGACAAACTATTTCCGCGGGGTGTGGCTGTTAGATACAAAAACAGAAAATGGATTGTCAACAGGAAGCTCGAAGAGGAAGGAATGGTCGAAATTAGAAGGCCATATTCCACTGCCATTCGAAAAGTAGACGGACGAAAGCTGAGACGGTGGGATGATGAAGACTCCAATATGAAGAAGAAGAGTTGATTGCTGAAAAGCACATTTTGTATTTTAAGACAATTTTTATTTTTCTGTTGAACATGTAGATTTTAAATTTTTGAACAATTTTTGGGTAGCATCTACTGAGGGATGCTAACTTTTGGTATCCACTGAAGGATACCCGGAAGGTACACCTACTGAAGGGTGTTGGAAGTATGACACTTACTGATAAGTGCTAAACAGGTTTGGGTCAGGCTCGTGACGTTAAACAAGCGCTACTAGGAGGCAACCTAGATTCTCTCTCTTACTTTTGCATTTTAAAATTTTTAGAATAGGTTGAATTTTATTTTCAGTGCGTATGTTTGGCTTGAATACTTTTCTAAAGGTGTTTGACTGACTAATTGGATGAGGAGCCTGTTTGATGATGTTTTGATGTGAATGATTCTCAAGTTGTGTTGCATGTTGATATCCTGTGAAACATATGTGTGATGAATTATGATTGTGGTGGTGATGTTAAGCAGGGTGTATGAATGAATGTGTGTGAGGAAGCATGTTGTGTGAGGTATTGAGCTCCAGAGTTTTAATTGTTGTATGAGAATTATTCACAAGAAAACATGCATGATATTGCCCAAGTCTTGATGATTGATTGAATTGCATGTATATGTCATATGATCAAGGCCATTTTTGAAAGCCCTTACTTAGCTAAATCTTACCCAAAGTGCTTGAAAATTTTATACCCTTTTTGAACCTTCGCCCTAAACAGGAAACCCTTGTGCTGAAACTATTTACTTTGAATTGGGTTAATGATTGTAAGTATATTCAAGGTTCAAGTTTGGGGTTGTGGGGAAAGTTTGAATGGCAAAAAGAAAGGCATTGAGATCAAGGATTGAGAATGACAAATACATGAGAAAAAGAAAAACCATGAAAGATGAACTCAATGTAAAAATAAAAGAAAAAGGGAAGAAGTTGGGGACAAGTGAGATTGGTTAAGAAAGAGAATTGAACTTGAACCTTGAATGATAAATGAGGTCTCTTGATTCAAAGATTTTGTGATCCAGAAAAACCAATTTTTCTTGATAAGCCCAGCCTCATTACAAGCCTTAGAAAAGTCCTTTTGATGGTATTTTCATGTGATGATTTTGATTGTTTGAGATGAAAGGCAATTTTATTTCATGTAACTTGTGAATAATAAAGAGTGGAGTGTTACCCTAAACACTTGAGTGATTGAGTGAAACACTTGCTTGGTGAGAACTTCTAAATTTCATGATTGCATTTTTGCATAGTGGACTGATCATTCATAATATGTGACATCTGTCGAGAAAAGTGTGAGCTAAATTAAGTAGAGAACATGCATGCATCTTGATTTGATTTCACTGATGATTTGAAATTGAGTAGGTCTTATCATGTACTTTAGGAAGGTTGAATCATTAGATGAAAGTATAGAAAGCCCAGTTTTGTTTTGTGTTTAGTTTTATTTTGTTTGAGGACAAGCAAATTTCTAAGTTTGGGGTTGTGATAACGGTTGAAAAACCGTTATTTTCATATGCTATTTTAGACTAAATTACGCCCTTTACTACTTAGAATGAGCTTAGAATAAAGTAAAACTCAATAAATGAGTCAGTAGAGACTCAAAAGTTGTTTTTAGCGATATTATGCTTGTTTTGCATTGTTTTGTAGCAAATCTAAGGAAAGTGAAGATTGGGGACAAAAATGAAGGTCTTATACTCAAGGAAAATGAAGAAAATTGAAGAAAAGAAGAGTCTAGGAATCGCCCGGCGGCAAACTCTTGGCGCCAGGCGGTCCGACGGGAGGAGAAGACCCCAGCAGTGGACGCCGGGCGGCAGACCCTTGACGCCAGGCGGTTTTGCGGCACAAGGGAAACCGCCGTGCGGTGGCGCGATTTAGGGTGAACCGCTGGGCGGCAAAGTGTGACGTCGGGCAGTTGTCAGATGGGCTTGGGCATGTTTTCTGTTGCGATTTCCTATTCATTCTTTTGACAAAAGAGGGCGGCCTGACCTACTTTTTACTCTCTAGAGAGGATCTCTTGGATGCTTGGGCTCCTTTTCATCTTTTCTAGGGTTTGCTTTCCATATCTTCCATTATTTTCATCTTGGTTCACCATGACAATGGTGAACTAAACCCTTTTGTTGTTGGGGGAACAATGTAATCTTTTGATACTCTTTTTTATTGAAACTTTTGTTTAATTATATGATTTTCATATGCGTTTATTATCAATTGTTCGGTTCTCATATGTGCTTAAAGCTTTTATCGTTTAACTCATTCGGTAACTGTTATTTTCCTTTATTCATATAGGGACGTACAGTAATGTCATGAACTGGTGAGTAATTCCTTGGTTAAGCAATACCACCTAGGGATAGGGGGGTAGGACGACCAATTGTTTCTGCTTTTGTTTGTCATGCCTTGCTAGTTACTAGGGGAGGCTAGGGATAGCAAGCCGGTAATTAGTAATAGGCCCTTTTCGCCGAGGGATCGGGTTAAGGGGAGGCCAAGAAAGTTTGCATAACAATTAGATAATAAAGAAATTTAAACAAGAGGAGTAAATAAGAGATAGCGAATTAGATGAAATTGTAAACCCCCAACAACTCCATTTATTAATAATCTTTTCTCGTCAACTGAATCACTCAATGCATGTTTATTTTCTGTCTTTGCATTCACCACAACTATTAATTTTTCTTTCACAAGTCTTACGATTTTAATTCACACGAACAATAAGGCCTTTAGAGTCTCATGGGAAGAATGATAATGGGTTATACCATTTATATTACTTGAAACGATATGGTACACTTGTCATCCCGTTAACAAGCTCCCTGCGATGCTTGAGCGTGATTTGACGTGGATCGGGCCCTGTTTCTGCTCTGATTTGATTCTTTTGGACCGGGCCGCACTTTGGGACACTTCTAGCACTATTTAAAGGACCCTGGGGCTCTAGGCTTTGCATCCCTGGCAGAAGAGAGCATACAATACACTCCTAGCCAATTCTTAGTCTTCCATTCTTCTTTCTTTCTTCCATTGTTCATAGAGTTCCCCAATGTCTATGGGGAACTAATTTCTATTTGTTGTTGGGGAATGATGTAACCTTGTGAACTCTCATGTATTAGAATTGGTTCTTAATTCCATATGTTTTATTTCATTATTTGTTAGAGTAATTTATCTGCTTTATTCTTGCTTAAACAATAGCATTATTTGTGAATTGCATCAGTGTCGGGAGGTTCCTTTCAGTTCAGGTCCTTATTGAATTACTCCTAAGGGTTATATTGCTCAGGAATGAGGGTATGAGTCTTAGTCATCTTAACCTCTTGATCTTCACATCTTTTTACCAGGAATGCTAAGAATTGCATGAACTGGTAATTAATGAATAAAGAGAAATTCTTATATACATGAGAGGGAACTTGGTGAAATCTAACCCCAACAACATAACCATCTCATATATACCAACCTCCGTTCATCTTCGTGCTCTTTCGCCACTGATCAATTGCAATTTATTTTCTTTATTATTTCTGCACCACAAATCCATGATCTTCGTTTTTTTAAGTCTTATTAATCTTGTTTTCACACAACTGTTCAGCGCCGAGAGTCCTCTGGGATACGATACTTGGTCTTACCATTTAATATTACTTTTGACTCGGTACACTTGCCGATTTGCCCCAACATCTTTTCATTTATTTCATCTAGTTTCACCATGTCCATGGCGAACTAAACCCTTTGTTGTTGGGGAACAATATAATCTTTTGAAACTCTCTTATATTGAAATTCTTGTTTTATTCATATGCCTATATTATCAATAGTTTGAGTTTTCTTATCCGATTATAATGCTTGCATTGTTTAACTCATTCGGTGTATTGATCCTTGATTTTGTCGATATGGAAACATACGGGGAAGTCTCAAACTGATAGTAATTCTCTTGGTTAAGGAATACTACCTAGGAATAGGAGTAGGACGACCAATTGCTTTAAACTTCTGTTTTTCATGCGTTATTGGTTACTGAGGGAGACTAGGAATGGTAAACTAGTAATTGATAATAGGCTCTTTTTGCCGAGGAATCGGATTTTGAGTAGATTAGATAGCTGCATGACATTGATAATAAAGCGAATTTAACAAGAATAGTAGATATAAGAGAGTTGATAAAGATGAAATTGTAAACCCCAACAACTCCCTTAATTCACAGTCTTTTCTTTGCCAACTGATTCAAATTTGCATCTGCATGTTTAAATTCTGTTTTTGCATCAACCTTACAAATTATTTTTCTTTTAAGTCTTATTAAATCAAATCACATGAACGTTTAGGCTAGTGAGTCCTTTGGGAAAACGATACTTGGTCTTACCGTTTATATTACTTGATAACGATCTGATACACTTGCCAGGGGCTTAACATCATCACTGAACCACCCACTTGGACTAACATTTCTTGCAGTTCGAGCAACTTTCTTACCATGTCATGATGATGATGAGGAAGCCATCTCTGAGAAAGATTTTACAGACTATCTTTCACAACTTAGGGTTTGACGTTTCAGTTTCACAAGAGATGATTGCATTATAGGATTTGCTAATCTTACTTATATAGATTTGAATCTATGTGATTTTGAAAGAGAGGCCTAGTTGAAAATTTGAAAAGCCCAAATCAATAGTTTAATCGATGTCATTAATTATGCAATCAGTTAGATTTCAACCAGTCTCAAGTTTTTGAAAAATAGAGAAATGCTGAGAACAAATTAATCAATTGCATTACTTATCTAATCGGTTAAAGTTCGTGAAAACTGTTCTCAAACAATTTCAATGCAGCAAGCATACACAATCCACATACATCAATACATATATCACAATCCAAGAATGATACATGAATTTAGATTAAAGACACAATTACTGCATTATATTACTTAAGTGGTTTATGATATTCCTTTGCAATCCTTCATTGAATTCTTGTCTGCCACCGGCACAGATTATTTTCCTGCAAGATCATTAAATGGTTTGGTTGCAGGTGATAACAGTTGAAAAACCATTATTTTCATACTTAATTTTGATATTAAATCACACCCTCTATGGCTTAGAACTAACTTGAAATCATGCATTTTTCTTAAGCTAGAGAATAAGAGAGTCAAAGTTGGTTTTCTTGGTTTTATGTTTGGTTTCCCTTGATTTTGTAGGATTTTGGAATGAATTGAAAGAAAGGTTGAAGATCAAATGGTTGCAGTGGAAAAAAGTCAACCAGAATGCAGAAAAGTCAACTAGTCAACCAGAAAAGTCAACCAGTCAACCAGAAAAGTCAACATGTTGACCAGAGCGCTATTTTCTGAGCAGTGAGCGCTGAGAGGCCAAATTGAGTGCTGAGCGGTGGCGCTGAGCATCTTGCGATTAGAGGGAAACCGATGAGTGCCGTTTTTGAGCGCTGAGCGCCGGGAATGCGGGCCTGGACCTGTTTTCTGCGATTTTTATGATCTGTTTGCGCTTGGACTTGTTTTTTGTTATTTTTATGTCCTATTTAAAGACTTGGACACCCTAGGGTTTGTATTCTTTTGGCAAGTAGAGACGTCCAGAGCACTTCTACACTCCTTAGAGACGGTTTCTTGGATGCTTAGGCTCCAATTTATCCAATCTAGGGTTTACTCTTTCATTCTTTCATTTAATTCCATCAGTTTCACCATGTCTATGGTGAACTAAACCCTTTGTTGTTGGGGAGCAATGTAATCTTTTGAAACTCACTTATATTGAAATTCTTCTTTTATTCATATGTTTCATATGCTTATATTATCAATTGTTAGGTTTCTTGTCTATCCTTAATGCTTTTATCGTCTAACTCATTCGGTAAAAGATATTTTCCTTTGTCGATATGGACACGTACGGGGAAGTCCTGAACTGATAGGGAATTCCTTGATTAAGCAATACTACCTAGAGATAGGAGTAGGACGATTAATTGTATTTTGCTTCTGTGATAAATGCATTGCTAATTACTTGGGGAGACTAGATATAGTAAGCCAGTAGTTAGTAATAGGCTCTTTTCGCTGATAGATCGGGTTTAGGGTAGGCTAAGAAAGTTTGCATGAAATTTAGATAATTAAGCTGATTGAAAGTTATGATCTGTTTTCTTATGTCAAAAGAATGAGAGTGAAATCGCAATAGGGCTATTTATAGCTGAGGAGCGTCATAGAAAATAGGCCCAAGCCCAGCAGACAACCGCCCGACGTCACACTTATGCCGCCCGGTGGTTTCCCCTAAATCGCGCCACCGCTCGGCGTCAAGGGTCCACTGCCCGGCGGTTTGCCTCTAATTGCAAATCCGCCCGGCATCCACGCCTGGGTGTCAGACAGTGCCTTCTACTCACATTTGGCTGCCCAGCGGTGAAATTTACCGCTAGGCGGTTCCTAGACTCTTCTTTTCTTCATTTTTCTTCCTCTGTCTTGAGTCTAAGACCTTCACCTTCACTACAAAAATTGATGGTATTACCGAAGGCCATGGTCCGTCCCTAAAGGCCATATTTCCCTCGGAAATCCATTTTTTCGACGGCTTACCGAGGGTCTAAACTCCGTCGGAAATTGCTTTGTCGGAAACCATTACCGAAGGATAGTACTTGGGTAATTACCGAAGGATTTATCCTTCGGTAACGTCATCTATATAGTCCTAGCCGTTTGGTTTTTATATAATCCCACTCATAACAGTAACCTGGACAATACCAACATTTCAAAACAGTAACCTGGCAGTTTGCAAAATATATACATCCAAAGTAAACCTGCACATTTCAATACGAACATCCAACTCAAAATACAATCCAACATTCACCAAGTGGAGTCAATTCCAATCAATGCAAATCCAAACATATATATATATAATGTCTAATGTCTCTAAAATTTTGGTCTTTGATAAACTAAACACCACTCCACATACCAATATAGATAGGACTGAATATAAAATTGTTCTTAGAAGGAAAAGAAGTAATAATAATGTAATGTTCTAAGTTATCCCATAAAATCTAATAGTCGTCATAATGTTCAGCTTGATGATTGTCTTCCTGTTCATTGTTTTCAGGCTCTGAAGTTGGCTGGACCGATGGGGACTGGACTGATGGGGTCTGGACTGGTATGGGCTGGACATGTGTTGGTTGAACTTCAGTAGGCTGGACCGGTGTGGGCTGCGAATGAGAGGCAGGAGGCACTGCTGACTGAGGAAGCAATCTCATGACCAGTTCTTTAAAATTGGTAAACTCTTGTCTGAGTTCGCTATACTCTCGTTCACGTGTTGTAAGCTGTTGCGTTAGGGCATGAACGGTCTCATCAGGACGCTGAGAGGAAGAAGAAGGTTGGTGCTTTAGACCACCACGACCTGCACTGTAATTTGCAGCCAATTGCCCTGTCCCATAGATTTTTCCTTTTTTCTTTCCACCAACAACATCAACCCAACATTGTGACCTAATATGGTCTTCGCCATCATCTGTTTGTTGGGTTGACTGAGGACATGAAGAATGTGAGGATCTGACATGTGAAAGTTTTGCAGAGAATTCTTCCTGTTAAAAATGATGATAAAGTATCAGTCAAATATACAATAGAAGGCACAAAGTTATGAATGAAGTCTATAATTACAAGTATTCTCTTACATGTGTCTTTCGGGACCTTTCATCCACGAACTGGTCAGTAGTTCCCTTGCGAACATGAGTTTGGTGGAAAACTTCATCAACATGCACAGATCGTCCCAACTCAGCTGCCTGTTAACAAAATATAAAGTTTGTTACGTACATTAAAATTAAAGTTACATAACTTATACGAGTAAATGGATACTTACCATACGCATTGCATGTTCATGTATGGTGATTGATCCACCTGTATGGAGAACACCGCCCCTTTCTGAAGACCGATTCTTCTGGGCGATTGCACACTTTGCCTGGTACTGTGGCGAATTCCAATGCTCCAGTAAAGAGATCCAGATTTGCTCTCCAATCCAGTACGGGCGTTCTCCTGCTATCCTTGCTTCTCGAAACATCTTAGAAAGCCTATGAGATGCCTTCGAGTGGAAATTCTGCTGAATTTGAACTTCATGTTGAGGTAACCATTGAACCTTCATCTGTGACAACAAGTGATATAAAAATTATGTAAATTACTATATGTGTTGGAACACAATTAACATAGATGATGAATGTTAAATAAGAAAAGGAAGTTGATTTCCTTTAACCTTAAATCGCTCCCAAAATGGTTTTCTGTCATCAGGGAGTATTGCTCCCCATGTTGGCCAGGGCTGTAGAAATTGTTGCTTAGCAGACCTTGTTATGGCCTGAGAAGCAACTCTAGATGGCACAAACCTGCATATAAATTGATCAAAGTCATCTAAATTAACGATAAGTTTAATAATTAATGTAAAACAAATTAGTAACAAACTTTGTTCGATGTTACCCTTTCCCATAAGGTTCAATCATCGGTCGATCAGCAGGAGCAGGGTCATCATCATCTTCACCAGCCGAATCGTCATCAACAGATGGTGTGGGACGACCATCAGACGGCAGTATGGAGGATGAGGAGGGTCTAGAAGAAGAATATATCTGAGTTCCAAGAAATGCAGGTGGAGGAAGACTAGTAGGATCTTGTGTTGGCTGTACCACAGGGTCTGGTGTGGATAAAACAGCAGGTGTTGGTAAGGGATTAATAGGAGGGTGTGGTGTGGAAAGTACATGACGGTCTGCATCATGTGAGGGTGTGGAAAGAACATATCGGTCTGCAGCATCTGAGGGTGAGGGTGTGGAAAGAACATGACGGTTTGCAGCCTGTGAGGGCCCAACATTTGGTCTAGGAATCCTAATGATATATTTTGCCTTACGTTTCCTCTTTGGTTTTGCTACAGCCTTTCCTTTATCAGGATTTGAATGTCGTTCTCCTGTCATTACTGTAATAAAAATATTATGATTGAAATAAAGTTAAATAATTTAGTCATACCACAACATATGAATATCAATCATTTTTCAATATTAAATCAATGAGAAATACATCGAATGTTAAAATTAAAATTTGGATAATGCACAACATATGTTCAGTATTGGAACATTAGAGTTTCTAGAATCAATCATCATCATATGTGTATTAAATCAATCATCATCATCATCTTCTTCTTCTTCTTCTTCTTCTTCTTCTACTACTACTTCTTCTTCTTCTTCTTCTTCTTCTTCTTCTTCTTCTTCTTCTTCGTCGTCGTCTTCTTCTTCTTGTTCTTCTTCTTCTTCTCCTTCTTCTTCTTGAACAGGTTCGTCTCCTTCTTCTTGTATTTGTCCTTGTAATTCTTCAAAATCACCATTTGGGTCCTGCAGTCCTGGTACACGTTCAACTTCAATATGTTCCATTTCCTGTGACATTTCGTCAACTTGGTAGGCAATGTCTTCTTCAACATCATTTGAGTCAATGCGACCCCTAGGCTTGGTTTGTATTGCAACACACCAACCACGTTTGTCGATGCTAGGGAATGGTGGATATGGGACATAATAAACTTGTCTAACATTACTTTCTAAAATGAATGGATCAAACGGTCGATACCGTGAACTCATGTGCAATTCGACAATGTTATGCCTAGGATCCATTCTTGTACCACTTCTAGAAGGATCAAACCATTCACAATAAAAAAGAACCACTGTTTTTGGAGAAGTAGAAGTGTTGTACTCTAACTCATATATTTTTTGTATTATCCCATAAAAGTCATCGTAACCACCATCTGTGATTCCTTTGACATACACACCACAATTAGTTGTTTTTTTGCCTTGGGACCATGCATGTGTGTGGAATTTGTACCCATTGACAAAGTACGTGTGCCACCCTTTGACGCATCTCATGGGCCAATTTGCCAAATACCTTAGGTCTTGAATTGTTGGATTTAATGGCTGATTATGAACCTGTACATGAAGTGTAGTAATACATCCGGAAGTTAATGGCACAATGAAAGGTGACATGAAGTGTAGTAATACATCTAAATGAAGTGTAGGAAACATGTATATACTTGATATCTAAACCAAGCGGGAAACTCAGAGTGAATTCTACCAGAAGCACTTCCTTCTGGAATATGCTCAATCACAAGAAATGAGCTGTTGAATATGATGAACACAATAAGTGACTACATAAATGACAACATTAGAAAGTAAAGAAAAGGAATGGGGACATACTAAAGGTAGGGTTTAACTTCAATACAATTGATTAAGACATGGACATGCGCAGAGTTGAATTCAGCATCAGTCAACCAATGAGTCATCTCCTTGCCTGCGTGACGGCCAAGTTGTCGAAACACTGACAATGTTGAGTGAGATGTTTTTCTTTGGTACTGTGTTTCATTCCTAACATTGTTCGATGACAACATGAAATTCTTGAAATAATGTGAACAAAAGTATGTTGTCTCACGATGTAAGTAAGCTGCACAAATTGATCCTTCTACTCTCGCTTTATTCTTCACTGACCGTTTTGATTCTCCCATAAACCTTTCAAATGGATACATCCACCTATATTGCACAGGTCCACCAAGCCATGCTTCATAAGCAAGATGAATTGGAAGATGTTCCATTGAATCAAAGAATGCAGGGGGGAGTACTCTTTCTAATTTGCAAAGAATGATTGGAATATTTTCCTCCATCTTTGCCAATGAATTTGCCTTGAGCGTTGTGGAGCACAAATCTTTAAAGAAGTGACTGATTTCTATGAGTGGATTTAAGACATGCACTAGCAAACAACTGAATGCAAGAGGGATTAAAGTCTCCATAAATACATGACAATCATGACTCTTCATACCTTGAATGCTTCCTTTTTCAATATTAGCACATCTAGCTAAGTTTGAAGAATAACCATTTGGCATTTTAAGGTCCTTTATCCATCGACATATTATTCTAGCCTCGTCTTTTGTTATCGTGTAATTTGCTTTTGGTTTCAGCGTCCTCCCGTTATCTAGTTCCTTCAACTCCAAGTCTCTTCTTGAACAATATAAAGGTAAATCTTTTCGTGCGTTTTCATTATCTTTGGTCTTTCCACTAACATTCATGACTGTATTGAAGATGTTGTCAAAGAAATTTTTTTTATATGCATGACATCTAGATTATGTCTTAGCAAATTATCTTTCCAATATGGAAGATCCCAAAAAATGCTCCTCTTAGTCCAATTATTCCATTCCCCATACCCTTCAATCCTAATCACACCACTTTCAGTCACTTTTGGAAGATGTTCCACTCTAGTCCAGATTTGAGATGGAGTGAGCTTAGGGGGGGGCATATCTCTTTCAACTTGTCCTTTGCGAAAAGCTTTCCTGTTTCGTTAAATGAGTGATCATTGCATAAGAACCTTCGATGACAGTCAAACCAAGAACTTTTGCGACCATAAGTCAAAAAAAATGACTTTGTGTGCTCCATACAATGTGGACAAGCTAACCGACCATGCGTACTCCAACCAGATAACATGCCATATGCGGGGAAGTCATTAATAGTCCACATCAAAGCTGCTCTCATCAAGAAATTTTGCTTCCTAGAAATATCATATGTCCAAATACCACTCCACAACTTCTTCAAGTCATCAATCAATGGCTCCAAATAAACATCAATGGATGCCTCGGGATTAGATGGACCTGGAATGATACACGTTAAAAACATGTACGGTTTTGTCATACACATCTCAGGCGGAAGATTGTAGGGGGTGACAATCACCGGCCAACATGAATATGGTGTTGCGGACGCCTGAATGTAAGGAGTAAACCCATCTGAACATAGACCAAGTCGCACGTTACGAGCTTCACTGGCAAATGATGGATGTGAACGATTGAAGTGCTTCCAAGCTTCACCATCAGAAGGATGACGCAACACTCCTTCAATTTTGTTACCATCATGCCATGTCATGTGTTGTGCTGTTTGCATTGAGGCAAACATTCTTTGTAATCTTGGAATGATCGACAAGTAGAACATGAACTTGAATGCAATTGGTTTTCTTTGCCTTCGTCCCGAATGCAATGTCTGAAATCGAGGATGCCCACAAAACTTGCATTCGACCAACGATGCATCATTTTTTCCATTCTTGTTGTCATAGAAAAGCATACATCCATTCAAACAACAATCAATCTTCTTTGTTTCCAATCCCAACTTAGAAACACAACTTTTGGCTTCATAAAAATTATTTGGCAAAGAATTGTTTGGTGGAGTTAACCTTAAAAAGAACTTTGTCATGAAGTCCAAGGCTTGATTGGGAACATTCCAATTAGATTTACAAGCCATAATTTGAAGGCACGCTGAAAATTTTGACTCAATTGACCCTTCAAATACAGGTTGATTTGCCTCTGTCAATAAATTATAAAACCGTTGAGTCGTTTCATTTGGAGACTCCTCATCAAGACAATCATACGCTTCTTCTTGTCCATGTCGACCAAGAGCATGGTTGACCATCTCTTGCATATGATTAATGTAATCTATTTCATTTGTACGTACAAAAGTGTTCAAACTTGAAGCCAAGCAATTATTGACTGCAGTCGAGGTAGAAGGTATTTCTTCTCCATGAAATGTCCAAATCTTGTAATTTGGCATGAAACCTTTCTGGTATAGGTGAACTTTGACTTCGTCATCTTTCAAAATTCGTGTACATTCGCACTTCAAGCATGGACATCGAATCCCTCCATCAATTGCATAATATTGACATTGTCGAGCCGTCTCGACAAACTCTTCAACTCCGATGACAAAAGCTTCCTTCAAACCTCTCCTTCCGCTATAACAAAGATCGTACATCCACCTTCGGTGGTTGGGAAAATGGGCCATGTTCTGTGACAAGCCAAACAAAATAAAACTTAGGTAAAACAGCATCACTCCATGTGACATAAGTAATAAACCTATTACTACTTAAGTCGAACATGGAACGCAATTTCACTGCTACTGTCATAAGCATACAATAAGTGTATGCAAAGAGAAGTCCTAAGTATTGAAATACCTTACACATCCTAAGGGCCTGTGTATTAAAGTTGGGGGAGACAACTTATTACTACTGAAGTTCTCTTTTATAGAGTACTTCCAAATATTTTGTAGGTTCTAAGTGTTTATAGTATACATGAGCATACAATATTTTTGTAGGTTCTAAGTTGGGGGAGACAACTTATTAAAATATACACGACCATACAAATATACATCAACATAATTTAGGCAATCAAATATCAATAAAAGCATGGATATATAATACATCAAAACATAATTTAGGCAATCAAATAGCTATAAAAGTATCTAGTGACAAACCGAATTAAGTGAAAGACCAGCTACACAAACACAGTCAGCAGACCAATCCCCAGTGGGATGCAGGTTTGATAACAAATTTCTGCAAGGGAATAAAATTGCAAGATGATTAGTCATGGTCCAATTGCCAAACACATTCAGAAATGGAAAAATTGGACTAATGCAAACAGAAGAAAATTGGTGGTTTGAGATAGTTGAATAGTTTCCTACATTCATTTCACTACTTTATGTTAGGATGTTCACATTAGTTATAATTAGTCTACATTAGGTCTATTTGCAATGAAGTTCAGATTTTGTGATTTTCAAGTTTTGGGACCAAAAGTGGATTGCTTCATTTTCTTTTGCTTTTTATGATTGTATTACAGTGCAAAGATCATGTAAGTATATTTGGAGACACTAAACTAGCTTTTGGCAATCCATAAATGAAGATTAAAGATTTGAAATTGTCAAACAACACTTAAAATGGTCACCGCACCAGAAAATGACATTGAAAATGGTGATTTCAAACCAAAAAATGCTTGGAAATGTTTGAACAGCTCAAGTGATGCTTCAAGGAAGTTTATATCATCTATTTGAAGTTGTGCAAACACTTAAACAGCCAAGAAACAGATTGCAAATGAAAAATCACTACTTCACTTCCATTTTAAATCAAATTTTGATGGTTTAAAAGGTCATTCTGCTTATAGGCTGAAAAATGACCAAATGAACAGTGCAAATAACTTTGAAATGACAATTTAAACTTGCTCAAACAATGGAAATGCACACAGACAGCAAGATTCAACAAATCACTCTTGGTATAGTCAAATATGCAGTAAAATGCACCAAAATCAACACCAAAATTCAGAATTGAAAGAATGAAAAAGAGGATAGTAGCAGCAAGGACTCTAGGAAGATTATAACCACCTAAGACATAGTCAAAGAAAGCAAGCACGGTTAAAAAGCTTGATGGAAAACCAATGACAGTGGTTGAAATCAGATTTCAAGCAACTCAAGTAGTCAATTTTCAATTTTGTAATTATTAAGAGTTGTTATTAGTTCAAAAATGTGTAAAATCATCAAACAAACTTGTCTTAAGTTATTAGTATAGTACTTGACTTTGTTTAAGTTGATCTATATTAATTTCAGTAACTAGTATATTGAACGGAAGTACATGGAGAAAAGGTGGGCATGTGTTGAACATTGGCTGGCTGATGGTTGCAGTGGCATTTTCTACGTTTCAGATTTATAGTATTGATTAACACGTGGAATTTAGTCATGCTGGAAAGACTTACAAAGGGTACTGGATTATTTGTTCATCAAAACAGTGAGGTCTATAAGACTGTTGAAGAACTCTGGGACGGTGAATAATATGGTAGAAGATGTAAAATATGTGACAAGTCATATGCTCAAGGAGTTTCTGTTTAATAAGTTAAATACTAAGGATTCACTTTAGAGTCATATAATAAGTTAATTCAAGCTACTGTGGACGTTGGTCCTTAAAGGAAGTGACAGTGTCACAATTCTAACATTTAGTAAGGTAAATACTTGATATGATACTTACGTCTTGAGGTTTACCGACTTTGCTTGGTCAGAATATCATTCTAATATACTTTTAAAATATACATTTTGGAATGATTAAAATAAAATATATTCTGGATTCATTTCAGAGTATTTTAAAATATTACATTCTGAAAAGATAACCTCTAAGTTAAAACCTTGGATAAGATCAATTACAACGCCACCAACTTCTTCTACACGTCTATCCTTTCTTCCATTTTCCTTCTTTTCCACCCAAACATATTACAATATTCTAAATGCCTAGTAATTCATCATCATCATCAATTATTATAACTTTAATCTATCTCTTTTTAATTTTTAATTTTAACATAACATAGTTATTTCATTCTCATGACTCAATAGTCTTTTTGGATAAAACGTTAAGTTCAACTAAAGATTGATGTTTATGTTATAAGACAAAATACTTTTTTTTCTAATTTTATAAATTGAAAAATGTTTTATTTCATTCTAGTAACTTAAATTACATTCTAAATAAATATGTTCTACTTTACATATTTAGATTACCTACTAATTCTATTCTGATAATATACCAGTTATCCTAACAGAGAATAATCTACACACTACTTGTTTTTTTATATTGTCATTGAGTTAGAAAAGTTATAATAACAATAACAAGTGTACTTTTTTCTTATTTACTGTGAAGTTAGGCAAAACTCTACTTTTACTTTTAAATGTAACTTTTAAAACATAAGCTTTAACCGTGTACTGGTGTTCATCTCGGATTAAATTGTGTTGTTTTTTTAGTTTGCAGTTGGTACAGCAAACAAAGCACTACTTATTATTATCCTTTTCATTAGAAACTTCATGTGGAAGCTTAGAATTCCCTATAATTTGGTGTTTGAAAGCTGCTGTAATGATGAGCTATTGCTATTGCAGCAACCAAAACATTGTGCAGATCCCAAAACAGAGTGAATCTACTGCACCAAAAATCAGCTCCGAAATTCACAAAATTATGCAATTCATATAGGAAAAAATGTTGAAAAATTGATGGTTTGAAAGACAATTTTGTACAAATGAGCTTGGACACTAAAATTTATGATTTGAGCAAGTTTGCTTTACCAAATATGACTTATACAAGCTGCCAGTAGAGACTCAAAACTTGCAAATCAAATTTTCATTGTTTGAGTTGCTCTTAACACCAAAATTGGTCCAATTCACCAACCAAATTTGAACTAAGGATTCAAATGGAACTAGAAACAAGTCTTATGACTCTAGGACAACAATTTAAATTTGAACAAGACTCTAGGAATGATTTTAAACATGTCCAGCACAGTGTTCTAAAATGGACACATTAAAAAATTCAGAAAAAGCAACTCTAGACATCTTCTACCCTTCTCCATGTGCTGCTATGGCCATTTTGGATCATCTTGCTGCCTTCTAGCTCCTATTTGGATTGTAGAAACAGGTGTTGGCTTGCTAGTACATTATATATATATATATATATATATATATATATATATATATATATATATATATATATATATATATATATATATTACTAGTACATTATATATATTACTAGTACATTATACCACCAGGAAATGGCCTTTATTAATGCAACAAAGGTTCACACTTTAAATGTATTATATAGTAGAATTAATATAACTAATACTTTATCTGAATCTGTTTATTTTCTTTGTTATCAGCCAAAGCCTAAGAACTAGCGAACAGAGTGGGAGGAAAGGCTATTACTTCATCTGAATTAGAGAACTTCCACCCAAAACAAGGCATGATTCTCGCAAATGTTACATCTGTTGGAATGAAACCAAAAATTCAAGACTCACTCCTACCAAAGGTTTGGTGTTAGTGTTGCATATTCTGATATTACCATTAAGTTACTCTAAAAAGTAACACTAACGATAGTTTCTGAGAAGTTGGTTCTAATAGGATCTATAATTTTAAATTTTAACGTCATGCAACATGTTTCAATGTTTTAACAACGAGCCTTGAAACACTATTCATTGGTATTTGATGCCATTTACACACCAAAGTTGACAAGACTCCTTCCAGAAGCACAACAACTTGGTGCTGCCGTTATTTATGGTACACAAATGTTCATCAATCAAGCATTCGTGCAGTTTTAAAGGTTCACAAGGTTGTCAGGTTAAAGAAGAATGAAAGAATAACACACTAATAACAAATCAAGGAAGAAAAACAGAGATATTGATGGGTTCTTCAACGTTTAACCCAGCTAAAGAACTCACTCACAGTTTCTCACTCCAACAAAACAAAGACATAGAGTATGAATACTATGTTTGATTAACAGAAAGAATGGTATGGGTTCACAAGCATTACATGCCAACAAGAGAATTTTTATAGCTCATCAGGGAAATGAAATGCAAAATTTAATTTTAAAACATAAAAGTTACCTCTCGGTGTTACCCTCTGGATAACCTGCCACGACAGCCAACAAAAGAAGACCACAGACCCTCCACCTTTGTCCCTCAACCAACACCCTACACCAACAACCAAGGCCTTTGTCAATGACCCTACAATAACCTGTAAAATGCAATACACCACTATAGTCAGCACACACACACATTATTCGGAGAACGACACACTTACAAGTGCCACCAAAACAAAGACATTTGCCCCGAAGAACACACTCACAAAAGAACCCACTAACGAACGATAATACTTACCACTGGCCGGGAACGACGGCGGAATGGACCACGATCCACAGCAGCAGGAACGACTCTAATAGCTCAAACGCACTCAACAAAGAAGCACTCAGACTATGAAGGAAGAGATGTGCACTCACACTAGGGTTGCAGAGAAGAGGGAAAACATTCTAACTCTGGGTTCTGTTGAAGAGGGAAAATGAATCTCGTAAATGTTAAAGTTAATTTCCTGACCCCTTACCAGCGCCCATAATCCTTCGCTAATGATCGCTCATCATAACGTTACCTTTACCGGCGGGCGAAATCCTTCGCTAATGTTGAAGCCAATGGTCCGTCGGAATTTCCTTCGGTAAAACAATAATACCGGCGGAAAGAAATCCTTCGGTAAATATCCGCCGAAAAATCCAACATTTCTTGTAGTGCTTCAACTCCATTATTCACTTTCATCAAAAGTGCTGCAAAACAATGCAAAACAAGCATAATATCGCTAAAAATAGCTTTTGACTCTCTACTGACTCATTTTATGTGTTTTGCTTGATTCTAAGCTCGTTCTAAGCTGTAAAGGGAGTAATTTGGTGTAAAATGACATATGAAAATAGTTTTTTTTCAACCGTTATCACAACCCCAAACTTAGAACTTTGCTTGTCCTCAAGAAACGATACAAAACAACAAACAAAACAGAGCTTGGCTTTCTACTATTTCATCCAATGGTTCAACACTCCTAAAGTACATGACAAGAGCTACTCAATTTCAGACCTTCAGTGAAGTCAAATCAAGATGCATGCATGCTTTCAATTCAGTTCAGTTCACAAATTTCTCAACAGATGTTACACATTATGAATGACCAATCCACTAAGCAAAGATGCATTCATGAAATTTAGCAATTCTCACCAAGCAGTGTTTCACTCAAATCACTCAAGTCTTTAGGGTGACACTCCAACTCTCTATCATTCACAAGTCACATGAAACAAAATTGCCATTCATCTCAAAATCCTCACATGCAAATGCCATCAAAAGGACTTTTCCAAGGCTTGTAATGAGGCTGGGTTAACAAGGAAAATTGGTTTTCCTGGAAAGCAAAATCCTTGAGTTAAGAGAGCTACCATAGTATTCAACATTTAAGCACAACTCTCTTCCTCACCAATCTCACTTATTTCCCAACTTCTTCCCTTTTCTTTTGCATTGAGCTCATCTTCATGCTTTTCTTCTCTTCTTTTGTTTTTCTCCTGCATTTTTCTTTTTCAACATTTGAGCTCAATGCTTTTCAACTGCTTTTCAATTTCCCCCATGCAACCCCAAACTTGAACCTTTTCAACACATACAGTTAAGCTCAACCCAAATCAAGGTAAAGAATTTCAAGACAAGGGTTCACATCCTGTTTAAGGCTAAGGTTCAAAAAGGGTATAATATTTTAAGCACTATGGGTGAAAATTTGGCTAGAGAAGGGTTTTTAAAAATGGCCTTGATCATATGACATTCATATGCAATTCAATCAATAATCAAGATTCAGGCAATATCCTTCATATTTTCCTGTGAACAATACATGCAACAATGAAAACTCTAGAGCTCAATACCTCACACAACATGTTTTCTCACACAATATTCATTCATACACCCTGCTTAGCATCGTAACTACAACCATAATTCATCACACATCTGTTTCACTAGATATCAACACGCAACACAACTGAATTATCATCCACCTCAAATCATCATCAAACAGGCTCATCATACAAATTATTCAGTCAAACATCTTCCAAAAAGTAGTCAAGCCAAGCATACACACTGGAAATAAAAATTCAACCTATTCTAAGAATTCAAAATGCAAAAGTGAAAGAAAGAAAAATAGAACCTTGTCTATAGTATGGGCATCCATCAGTAGATGCCCTCAATCATCCCATGTTGCCACCTGAGTCCTCCTGGCTCCCATCATCAGCATCCTCAAAATCTTCTTCATCTTCATCCTCATCCATGTTTGATGCTCCAGCTGCTCCTGACCTGCTGCCCTATGCCTGCTCCTGAGGCCAAGCCATAGCATTATGGAACTCATCCATAGTCCACCTATGCACCGGTGGCCGATCATAACATCCAATTATCATCTCAATAGTAGCTATCTGCTCTCTGCGAAGAGCCTCCATCCTAGCCTCCATCATGGACATGTACATGTCCCTCATCTGGAATGGCTCGACACCTGCTCCTGCTGTGCTGCAGCTCTCCTAGGACATCTCCTGGGTGCTGCTCCTGCAGCCCCTGCCTCAGCGCAGTCCTGATGAAAGTAGGATGCATCAATAGCATTCCTGGGTCTCTCGTATGGGGGAACTGCAGTATCCACCCCACCTTGCGGACAAAGAAAGGTGATCAGAGATGGATGCCCCAATGGTGTCCTGCTACTCACGGTGGTGGCGCAACTATGTATCTCATCCGCAATGATCTTTCCGACGTTTACATCCATTTGTCTCAGCATACAGTAGATGACCAAAATTTGATGCATTGTGATGTCGGAGATATGGGAGCATGGCTGGATGTTGGCATGAGTGAAGGCCATCTAGTATCTTGCCAAAGGTGTCAAGTCTAACCTCCTAATGTTGACCGGTGCTCCATTAGGGTTAGCCTGAAAATGCCTTCTAGGGAGGCACATAACCCTTTCAATCTCGGTTGTGTCACTGAGCAAACCAAATCGTTCTGCATAGTAGCACTGCTCCCCTGGCCACTCCGTGCCCAAAAATATGTTTATGGTATCGGGTCGTACCTGATAACATGCCCCCTCACAAAACTCCTATACCTCCCAGCTGCAACTCCACCTCTGGATAAGGCGTTGGTGTAGAATTCCTTCACCAACTCAGTACTAGCTGGTGCAGGGTAAGTCGTCATCCTCTCCCAATCCCTCCTCTAAATCTCTGCTCCAAATTCAGGAGCTAAGTCAGGGATGAAGGAAGCCTTCCTCTCCATCAACAATCTCCTCTCCTGCATAGTTGCGAAGTGGTCCTCATGCTGTTTAGAGAGGAACCTCTGAGAGTCAAATCCTCTCGGCCTTTCAGGCTCCTTCCTCATGCTGCCAGTACTTCTCCCCCTTCGTGATGTTGATGTCATTCCTGCATAGGATATAATTCAAAACAAACCACGAGAATTCATCATTAGAAGTTAATACATCATCAAACACTTTCAGACCAAACACAGTTCAATACTGGGGGTGAAACATGTTCCCCCTCCGTATCTCTGTAGAGAAGTCAAGCATTCAACAAAAATGCAGCAATCCGCCCGGTGTCCAAGATGACCGCCCGGCGATATGCCTCAATAGCAACACCGCCCGACGGTGAAGGAGACCGCCTGACGGTGCAATAGTGTTTTTCTCAAAAATTCTTTAAAACAACCCTAATCTCCACTCAAACATTAATTTCATCCATGCAGACAGGTTTCAAGCAACTTAATCGGTCAAAACAGTTCCTAATTCAACAATTCATGCATAGAAATCCCAAAACCCTAATTTGTCATGTTTCTAAGCATGTTCTTCATCAAATCCCAAAATTAGAAACTAAAGAATGAAGTTGCACAACTTACTTGAGTGAAGAGGCTAAATGCTTGCAAGAATTCCTTCAATTCATGATGAAAAACTCCCAAAGCACAACTCTCACCAAAAACCCCCAAATTTTAAACAAGAAACTAGGTTTTTATGAGTGGATGGTAGGAAAGTGTGGAAAAATCCCTTTGGAAACCCTTTGAAGGTGCAAATTGGGTGCTAAAGCTCAAGGAGACCACTTGGCGAAATGCAAAGGAAAGGATTCAAGTGCAGAACACCTAAAACTGCCCAGCTTTAAATAGCTTGGGCGTGGGTGTTCGCCGCTACCGCCCGGCGGTGAGCGATAATTTCTCCTCACTCTTCTTTGCTTGCCTTTGCGTGATTCCTCCCTGTAGCACCTGATCTGTGCCTTCAATTTTTCAATTACATGACTTTCCTCACTCAAATACACATGCAAACCTATAATGCACTACAGACAGAGTTTGAAAACAAACAAACAATCAACTAGGCTACCTCACAGGTAGCGCTTGTTTAACGTCACGAGCCTGACCCAAACCTGTTCAACACTCATTAGTGAGTGCAGACCTTACCAACACCCATCAGTAAGTGTACCTTCTTGGTATCCTTCAGTAGATACCTAAATCTTCTAGCATCCCTCAGTAGATGCTATCCAAAAATTATTCAAACAATCAAATAATTACAAATAAATAAAAAAATAAAATTGCTTTACAACAATTAGGATAACCCCAACAAGCACCCATCAGTAGGTGTTGATACTCTTCTTGCTTGATATTCTTTTCTTTTTCTTCTTCCTGCTGAACTTCTTCATAAAGTTGAGAACACTAAGCACATGTTTCCATGTTTCAACCATAAGAACTTTAATCTCCAATTTCTTGAAGATCTCCATAAAGTACTTGAACTTCTTTTCCTTCCTATGATTTTTCTTTTTATGAGGAAGGGGTTTTTTTTGTGATCTTTTCTTCTTTCCCCTCTTCCTCTTTTTCTCAACCTTCTCCTTCAACTTTCTCTTTTTCTTTTTTCTTTCTTTCTTTATTTTCATAATTTTTTTCTTTTTTTCTTTTCTCTCAACCACTTCTTTTTCTCTCTTCTCAACTTTCTCTCCCTCACTCAACCTTTTCTCTTCTTCTTCCTCTATTTTCTCCTCATAAATCTCTTCCTTTTCTTCATCTATCTAAGCAATAACTCTTTCTATTTTTATTTCTTCTGTCTTCTCCACCCCTATCTCAGTCTTGTCCTTATCAACAACTTCATCAATTTGTATCTCTAAATCCCTGGAGGTTTTTTCATAGTTCTTGGGGTTACACCTCTCCAGAAACTTGTCGAACTTTTCATTACAACTTTTGACTTGTTCCGTCACATCACCTATTTGTTGGCAAAGTTGTTGATCATACTCCCACGTTTCTATTGGTGAGGAGTATTGTTGCTGCCACTGATATTGTTGCCTCTCCTCCATGCTTCTATGAGAAGAAAATCTTGTATACATGCCTTGTAGCAAGAATTCATCATTCTTTACAGTCTCCTCTATGCCTTTGACATGGTACACTTCCAAATTCATAATCCTCTGAAGCAGTTCATCAGACTCTGTATTTTTCATAATTAGTCTAATTTGTGGCTCAGCAGCTTGCCTAAATTGACTTTGATCCATATATGAGTGAGGTTCCCACCAGTGGTTGAAATTATTTTGGTAGAATTGAGTGCCCAAATAATAAAATTCTTGTCTAAACTGCATTCTGCAAACGTGATGAACAAAACCCTAGAGAACATTTATTAAAACAAAAATAAAAACAAACATAAAATCAAGTCAACTTCAATCAATTTGCACTACTTGAAAAAGTTAAACCTCGAGTCTCTGGCAACGACACCAAAAACTTCTTGACTCCCTGGCAAGTGTATCAGATTGTTCCAAGTAATATAATTGGTAAAACTCAATATCGTTCTTCCCAAGAGACTCGAAGGCCTTATCATTCGTGCAAATACAAATCCTAAGACTTGTAAAGAAAATTAATTGGTGGGAATGCAAAAACACAAAATGAACATGCAAATGCGGTTGATTCAATTGATGAGAAAAAGACTATGGATGAATAGAATTGTTGGGGGTTTACAATGTCATCTTATCCGCTCTCTCTTATCTACTCCTCTTATTTAATTCTCTTTGTTATCTAATTATCATGCAAACTTTCTTAGTCTACCCTTAACCCGATCCCTCGGTGAAAAGAGCCTATTACTAATTACTGGCTTCTTATCCCTAGCCTCCCCTAGTAATTAATAATGCATTATAAACCGAAGAAAAAACAATTGATCGTCCTACCCCCTTATCCCTAGGTGGTATTGCTTAATCAAGGAATTTCCCACCAGTTCATGACAATATTGTACGTTCCCTATCAATAAAGACAAACAACAATTATCAAATGAGTTAAACGATAAAAGCTTTAAGTGCATAAGACAAACCCAACAATTAATAATCAAAGCATACGACAAACATATAAATAAATAAGAGTTTCAATAAAAGAGAGTTTCAAAAGATTACATTGTTCCCCCAACAACAAAAGGGTTTAGTTCACCATTGTCACGGTGAAACTAGATGAAAAATAATGGAAGATTGGAAAGACAAACCCTGGATAGGATAAAAAGGAGCCAATGCATCCAAGAGATGTTCTCCAAGGAGAGAAAATTAGGTCTGGCCGCCCTCTTCTGTCAAAAGAATGAGAGTGAAATCGCAATAGGGCTATTTATAGGTGAGGAACGTCACAGAAAATAGGCCCAAGCCCAACAGACAACCGTCTGACGTCACACTTATGCCACCCGACGGTTTCACCTAAATTGCGCCACCGCTCGACGCTTTGCCTCTAATCACAAATCCGTTCGGCGTCCACGCCTGGGTGTCACACAGTGCCTTCTCCTCGCATTTGGCCACCCAGCGGTGAAATTTACCGCTAGGCGGTTCCTAGACTCTTCTTTTCTTCATTTTTCTTCCTTTGTCTTGAGTCTAAGACCTTCACCTTCAACTCCATTATTCACTTTCATAAAAAATGCTGCAAAACAATGCAAAACAAGCATAATATCGCTAAAAACAGCTTTTGACTCTCTACTGACTCATTTTATGTGCTTTGCTTGATTCTAAGTTCGTTCTAAGCTGTAAAGGGAGTAATTTGGTCTAAAATGACATGAAAAAAACTGTTTTTCAACCGTTATTAGTGTCACAAACCAAATTGATGTTGGATGCCTCAGCTGCAGGCGGGATCAAATGCAAGACTCTTGATGAGACCTATGAATTAGTTGAGAACATGGCTGCCAGTGACAATGAGATGCATAATGAAAGAGGAACTCCTTCCCAACCTAAAGGAGTTTTTCAATTACAACCTTATGATGCCTTGCTCACCCAAAATAAAATCATCACTCAGCCACAAAAAGAACATCAGAACGTAGCACAAATTCAGTAACAACTCTGCAAGTTATGTGGTGATAACCATATTAATGGTCAATGTGCAATGCCCGAGAATCTCAATGAAGAAGTTAACTACATGGGCAATCAGAATCAGTTCCGCTCCAATAATTACAATCAAGGGTGGAAATCTCACCCAAGTAATGGACAAGGGCAATTTGGACAAACTGGTGGACAATACAATAAGCCACCACAGCAACAACAATAGTGGCAACAACAACCCTCTTCATCAGAAAAATCTACAAAGCTTGAAGAAACTCTCCATCAATTCATGCAGGCAACCCACTCTAACGAAAGAAGCACAGAAGCGGCTATCAGGAACCTGGAAACACAGATGGGCCAATTAATCCAAACAGTCCATCAAATGCAAGAGAAATCGCATAAAAATTTTGGGGCTAATACTGAGGTTAACCCCAAGGAAGAATGCAGGGCTATAGCAAGCCTGGAAGATGAGAAAAACAAAGAGAGGGAAGAAAAATAGAGTAGAAAAAGAGAAGAGAGAGATAAAAAAATGTAGGGAAAAGAAAAAGAAAGATTGAGTGAGGGTGAGAAAAAAGAAGAAAAAGAAGAAAAATAAAATTTTGAAAAAAATATCAAACACCCTGAAGAACATGTTACAAGTAAAATACAAGCAGGGTGCCTTGAAGAAATCTCCAAATTATTGGGGATAAAAGTTCCTGTGACAAAAGCCTTACAACAGATCCCTGAATACAAAACAATTCTGAAAAAGCTCCTCGAAAAGAAAAATTTGAAAAAGGAGACAACTGAAAAAGAGGGGGATTGTAGCGTGATCTTGCAGAGGACTTTTCCTCCAAAAGAAGAAGACCCAGGAAGTTTCACTATTCCGTGTAACATTGTGGATCAAAAAATTAGGAAAGCCTTGATTGATTTGGGGTCTAGCATCAACTTAATGCCCCTAGCTTTTCTTAAAAAGATTGGTGAGTTAGAAGTTAAGCCAGCAAGGATGTCCCTCCTCATGGTAGATGGATCCCCTATAAAACCTTATGGTGTGGTAGAAAATGTTAAGGTGCAAGTTGATAACCTGATGTTCCTGGTGGATTTTGTGATACTAGAGATGCAGGAAAATGTAGAGATCCCTATTATTCTTGGAAGGCCATTCCTGAAGACAACCAAAGTAATCATCAATGTTGATGAAGGAACCATAGCTCTCAAGGACCAAGAAGAGTAGGTGATCTTCAGTGCCTGTAAAACAGGGCGGCAGATTCAAGTAAAGAAAACCAATCCCAATGCTGCATTTAAAGATGCACCCGGGAAAGGTACCAGAACCGCTAAATCAAAGAGGAAAAGTAAAAAGTGTTTTCTGTCACAAGTACCTAAGGAAGAAAAAGACAGCAAAGGAACAAATGTTCACCAAAGTCCTTTGAAGAAGTAGGAAGGACTGAGACCAAGCCTCCCTGTACAATTCAACAAAAAGCTCTGGGTGATAAAGGACTTCATAGCTGATGGACTAATAGAGATTGAATCTCCTACTTCTAGGAGAACCAAAACGGTGAACAGGAAAATGTTGAAGATCAGCTGGCATGCTAAGGGAAAGGATGACACCAAAATCAAAGATGCAACTGGTTGATATGACATGAGCCTATTGGGTCAAGCTAGTAACGTTAAAGAAGTGCTTGTTGGGACACAACCCAGTTCTCTGAACTTTTAATTTTTATTTTTGTTTTAAGTTTTGTCTTTGTCTATTTTATTTTAATTTATTTTTAGTGTGCTATGCTTGAATGAACTGAACTGTTTTGGCTCAACTATGCTCTATTTTGTGTGATAAGTTTTGCTTTTTGAAAATTCTAGAGTTTGATTGAAGTTGAGATGATGCATATGATATATTTGTGAGACAGGTGCTTGAGATAAAGTTTGATTAAAATACTGAGGAAGTTGTTTTTCTGAATTTGAGAACGTGTGAGTTTTGAGCTTCAGAGTTGTTCTTAAATAAGTGTTGTTACATTGGAAGCATGAATGATTTTGCCCAAATTTTCTGTGATTGAACTACTTGCCTGCAGGTTTCATATGATCAAGGCCATCTTTTGTTATCCCTTATTCTTTTGGCCTTCAAAATATTTTTTGCCCACTGAAAAGAGAATAATTTGTTCTAATCTTTGAACCTTGAGCTTGATAAGTCTTGAAAAACCTTTTTGAAAAATCTTTACCTTGAGTTAAGTTGAGAACATTTGATGAGGTATTGATACACGTTCAAGTTTGGGGTTACCAGGAAACAAACCACCTCTCTAGGCAGTGAGCAATCAAAAGGAAAAGCAAGAAAAAGGGAAAAAAAAGAAAAAGTGAGAAGGGAAGGCTGGGAAAAAGATAAGAGAGTTGTTCTAGAAAAATGAATTCATAAATGTCTCTCTTAAATCAAGGAACTTTGCTGACCAGAAAAACCAATTTCCTTCTTAGCCCAGCCAAGTTACAAGCCATGAAAAGCCCTTGTGATGACAACCTGTTTGTGAGTATGTTTGATTGTGGTTAAATGAAAGGCAAAATTAATTTGTGTGACATTGTGACAACAGAGAGAAACACCACACCATACACCTGTGAGTTGAGTGAGACACTTTTGAATACTTGAGAGATATATATTTGAGTGCTTGAGTGAAACAATTTCCCTAGTGAGGAATAGTTCTCTGAATTTCTGATTGCATCTCTGCTTGGTTGATTGATCACTCTTAAATGTAGCACCTGTTGAAAATGCATTGAAACATCTGCACATCTTGACTGAAATCTTATGCTGAAATTGATAAAAGTGATTTCTTGTCTTGAAAAAGTGTTTGAAAAAGGTTGAGTCATTGTAGTGATTGTTCTGAAAAGCTGAATTGCATTTTGTTTGCTTGAGGACAAGCAAAGTTCTAAGTTTGGGGTTGTGATAACGGATTAAAACACCGTTATTTGCTATGTGATTTTGATACTAAAAACACCCTTTTTCACTTAGAAACTTGCTTCAACTCATGAGTTTTCAGTAAATTGTGTGAATAAGAGAGTTGAGGTTGATTTTAACAGTTTTCTAACAAATTCCCCTTGTTTTGACAGAGATTGAAGCAATATTGGAAGAAGAAGTGCAAAGCCAAGAAGATGGAGCTCAAAAGGGGTCAAAAAGGCACTAAGAAGGGAGAAAACCCGAAGCCCAAGCGACAGGAACGAAAAATAGCGAGTTCCAAATCGACGTTGGTCGCCTGGGCGATGGACCCCCGAAGCCTACGTGACAAAAATTGGCGCCTAAGCCTCACATGACCCTCAATTCAAACTTGAGCGAGCTCCCTGCGATGCTTGAGCGCGATTTCACGTGGATCGGGCCCTGATTCTGCTCTGATTTGATTCTTTCGGACCGGGCCGCACTTTGGGACGCTTCTCGCACTATTTAAAAGACCCTGGGGCTCTAGGTTTTGCATCCCTGGCAGAAGAGAGCATAGCAATACACTCTTAGCCAATTCTTAGTCTTTCATTCTCTTCTTTTCTTCCATTATTCATAGAGTTCCCCCGTGTCTATGGGGAACTAATTTCTATTTGTTTTTGGGGAATGATGTAACCTTGTAAACTCTCATGTATTTAAATTGATTCTTAATTCTATATGCTTTATTTCATTATTTTTTATAGTAATTCATCTGCTTTATTCTTGCTTATACAATAGCAATATCTGTGAGTTGCATGAGTGTCGGGAGGTTCCTTACAATTCAGGTCCTTGTTGAATTACTCATAAGGGTTATATTGCTCAGGGATGAGGGTATGAGTCTTAGTCGTCTTAACCTCTTGATCTTCACATCTTTTTACCAGGAATGCTAGGAATTGTATCAACTGGTAATTAGGGACATGCTTATTAACCGAGGGATCGGGTTTAAGTGTTTTAGTGAGCGACGTTGGCATTAATGAATAAAGAAGAATTCTTATATACATGAGAGGGAGCTTGGTGAAATCTATCCCCAACAACATACTCATCTCATGATAGCTCACGGTCCAGGAACTTGATCCAGAACAGGTACGTGGAATGGAATCCAAGGAATTTGATGATTCACTCCAGATCTGAATGGTTTCAGCCAGGCGAGATGATGCAGAGGCAATAAAACAGTAGCACTAATGCAAAAGCAGCGTGATACAGTGACGGTGTGAGGATGAATCAATGATGGAGTGAAGAGCTTGTATGCAGCGGAAGCTAGCTCAGAAAATCTTCTAGATGAAGAAAGCTAAGTGGAGAAGAGGAAGAAGCTCGGTGAGAGACTTTGGACAGACTTCCCGTGCTGCACAAAGATCAATAGCAGAAGAAGTGATTTCTCATATATTTCCAAAGTGCTTACAAAATGACGTTGCTATGGATTTATGGATGTATCCATGAAGCCTGCAGCGTGATCTAAATGTTCGTGATAAGTGGATCTCATGCCATGTGTACAAGGCAAAGAAAATGTGAATGAATTCTAGAAGAGGCACGGCTGCCATGTGCTAAAATGCTGGGAGGTGTGGACAACAAAGAGATGGGGTGCAACCAGCAGTTTAGAGCTTTACTTGGACAGTTTTACCCCTTTGCCTTGGGTCTCTAGATTCCATTCAAAATGAAGGAAGAGGACTTGTCCAGTTGTGTCCATGTCTTCAAGCTCTTGTTGGAGTTTTCTAGCCATGCTTCAAGTGATGGGTCCATGTTGGGCTTGGACCCAAGTCATCATCCCCTCCCCCTTGGAAAGGATTTGTCCTCAAATCTGATGGCTTGCTTGAGGACTTATTTTTGTAGGCTTCAAATATCTTGCACCTGGGTCAAATATCTATCTGTAATAAACATCAAACATATTTCTAATTAGTTTTCTATGACCTAACAAGATATATAAAAGAACATGTTTAGAAGAAGGTCTCTTAATTTTAAAATTTTCAAGTTTAATACAATAAAGAAACCTTTCTTCACTTGAAATTTTATTTGTATCTTGAGTTAGTGGTAACCATAAAAGTATCCCTAACCCAAGTTGTGAATTGCCATGTGTTGAAAGTTTTAACAGTTTTAAAGATGGCACGGCAAATTCTTGGAAAGAAAAGTGAGATTTTGGAATTTCAAAAATAAATGGAGAAAAGTGAAAGGATAAGAAAACTCCCCTTAATAGACTAGGTTCTATTGCGAGTGTAGGAGGAGATGTTGTCCTTAGTTGCTCTTTTTCCTTGTCCTCTATTTCTTTTCTTACAACTTCTTCCTTTTCTCTCCTTTCTTTTATTCTCTCTTCCTTTCTTCTTCTCTCTTGTTCTTTTTCCTCTTCCTCTCTTTTTATTGTCTCTACTTCTCTTCTTCTTGTTTCTTCTTCTTCTCTTTTTATTCTCTCTACTTCTCTTCTTCTTGTTTCTTCTTCTTCTCTTTTCTCTTCCTCTCTTTTTCTTCTCTTTATTTCTATTCTTATTTGTTCTTCTTCCTTCAACTTTCTTTCTTTCTCTTTTTCATCTCTCTCCTTCTTAAGGCGCATTTGTTCTTGATCCTCCGCCACTTGAGTTGATGAAAGAGGATGAAGTACAAATTTCTTCTCATGATGATGCACAGTTATGGTATTGGTAAGACCATTGTGAATTGTTTTATGATCAAATTGCCATGGTCTTCCCAATAACACATAACAAGTTTCCATTGGAACTATATCACATAAGACTTTGTTTTTAAAGTTACCAATGGACATTGTTACTGTGACTTGATCCTTGACTGTGACATTCCCATCCTTATTGATCCAATGTATTTTATAAGGTTTGGGATGGGGTTGCACAACATGATTTAATTTTTCAACCAATCTAGTGCTACAACAGTTAGAGCACGAACTACTATCAACACTGAGAAAACAAGTCTTATTTTGAATTTGACATCTTGTGTGAAAGAGAGGCTTTCTTTGTGATAGATGTTCTACACTGGATTGGTTGTCAAATATTTTTTTGATCATGAGAAGTTGCCCTTCACAAGGGTAGACTTACTCAGTATTGGATTTTTCTTGTTCACTCTCATGCTCACTACTGGAGGATTCATTACTATAACTGTCAATGCCCCTCAAGATGATAGTTCTTTTGGTGGGACATTGTGCAGCTATATGTCCTCTTCTCAGACACTTAAAACATTTGATCTCACTAGTCCAAATGTGTGCAGATGACTTTTGTTTGGGCTTTTCGTTATCTTGGCTAAAGTCCTCTCTCGACTTTGGTGATGTTCTTCTCTCATCAACCTTAACTCATCTTGGATCATGGCCTTTTGAAGCTCTCTATTGACTTTTTCTTGACTCATTTTCCTCTCAATTTCATTGAGTTGGTTGACTAGAATTTGGAGGGTGAGTTGCTCTTTTTGATTTTCACTATCACTAATTCGAGGTGAGTTCCTTCTTGACATTGTGATGAACTTAAATATTTTCTTAAAATAAAGACTAAAGATTTCACTTGAAAGCAATATTCCAGGTAAGAGAAGTGAACCTAAAAAGGTTGCTTAAGTACCAAGTCTTTCCTTGCAAAATATGCTTCTAGCTACTTACTAGAATCTGTAAGTCAAAATCACTTTTAAATCCACCAAAAGTCTCAAAGACAACAAGCAAACAAAGAATTAAAGACCAAGAATCTAAGACGGACTTCTAAGTCTTCCTAGACGCTTTTGCAAAGAAATAAAAGGGTGAAGTCTTCCTAGGTGAGGCTTGGAACTTTGGAACCAAGACACATTCACCGCTACCACTTTTAATTGTCCAATTAAAGTCAAATGTTACAAGTGATGGAAGAACACTTGAGAATTCTTCCAAATCACATGTTTAATGGCCTTTCTACAAACACTTTTACAATTGAAATAAAAGAAAGAAACAAGGAAATGGTAGGAGATATGATGTGCAGCTTTGGCCTCTCGGAAACAATAAGTGAATTTGCTTAATTCACACTAAACTCTCAGCTGCCAAAGTGCTGAATCTGCTACTGTCACCGTCGAATCAACTGCACCAATTTATGCAGACACGGAGCAACTCTACTGCCAAAAAATTTCAACTTCCGTGGACTTCTTCCGTTCTCCAATCCACTTCCTAGATTGCTATCAGCTAGAAGACGAAATGAGCTAGTCACTGCATCAATGAAGCTTATACACAGATCACCAAAATTCAATTAGGAACCCGACAAAAACACTGATGCGTGCCAGAAAAATGACTCAATCAGGATGCACTATTGTCAATTTGACAAACAGTTTATGTGCAAGAATTTCCAATCAGAGAAAAGCAAGCAATTAACAAGTTTACAATGAAGATAACACTCAAAAAGAACTTAAGAAGGGCTCTAGATTAGATTTAGAAAACAATAAAAACAGATACAAGTTGCATAGATTCGAACTTAGCTTGTTTGATACATTGACACAACCATTCGCTAAAATTCCCCAGAGAAACTGATATGATTGATGCATCAGATTGAAATCACTACTGGCACTGGTTCACAATTATTTTTTCAAGTAATTGCAATTGTCAAACTGTAGTGTATACTTCTTTTATTTACTTTGAACCAACATTTTGCTACCAGTTTTTCACGGGAATTGATGCATTAATCAAGAGAATAATGGCTTATAGTTTTCTGCAACTTGTATTAAAACAAATTTACTGAAAATTGGTGGATCAAATGGCTAAATTCTGCACAAGTGTCTAGAATACCACTTTCTTGATTGGAGCAACTTTTGTTTACTAAAAATGACTGGTTCACGCTTATAGCATATATTAATTGCTACCAAATCAAATTTTCACTATGGCAGTTGTTGTTGTACAAGAAATTCAGCCAATTTGGCAGTCCAATTCAGTCAGATGAATCAAAGACAGTTTATGATGGTATAGTATGACTCCAAACAGCTTATACGTTGTGAACAAACTCTAGGAATGTAAATTAAGATGTCCAGCTGAGAATGTTTTGCTGAACAAATTTCAAAATCAAAGAAAAACTCAATCAAAACATATGCAGCTCGGTCAACTACAAAACTGTTGCAGCTAGAATGTTCAAAAAATGCAATTCTCACTAATTGCAAACACATCTAAATGCTGAATAAGTGTGCATATCGTACTAATTCAGTTTCTGTGTTTGAATTCAGAAAAACAGGATTACACGACATCTTCAAATGATTCATCTATTGCATATAACAATTTAGTGCAGATGCAACCATCGTATTTTGGATGTAAACTTTCATAAACAACTTCACTAATGCTACAACTAGCACTGTCTATTTCAATATGCAATATGTGTTGTTGTTAACAATCCAAACCAGGCACCAGAAACACTTAGAATTTGACAAAATCAAACAACTTAACATGACAAGACATGACAGAACTTTGATTAAAAAACAAAAATTAAAGACTCAATGCATAAGATCTGACCTAATAAAATGAGAACAAACAAATCAAATAAAAGCTGTCTTGAAATAAACACACATAAAAAAAAATACGGGAATGGAAAGAGCTTAATGGAACAGATGAAAACAGAGAACACACGTAAGAAATGTTGATGACAGTATGGAACAAGGCAATGAAACTTATCTGGAACATGATTCACACGCACCAAAGCTTTGATAACCAAATGATAGCTCATGGTCCAGGAGCTTGATCCAGAATAGGTACGTGGAATGGAATCTGTGGAATTTGATGATTCACTCCAAATCTGAACGGTTTCATCCAGGCGAGATGATGCAGAGGCAATAGAACAGTAGCACTGATGCGGAAGTAGCGTGATGCAGGATGGTGTGAGGTTGATTCGATGATGGAGTGAAGAGTTTGTATGCAGCGGAAATTAGCTCAGAAAGTCTTCTAGAAGAAAGCTAGGTGGAGAAGAGGAAGAAGCTCGGTGAGAGACTTTGGACAGAGTTCTCGTGCTGGACAAAGATCAACAGTAGAAGAAGTGATTTCTCATATATTTCCAAAGTACTTACAAAATGACGCTGCTATGGATTTATAGATGTATCCATGAAGCCTACAGCATGATCTAAATGTCCATGATAAGTGGATCTCATGCCACGTGTACAAGGCAAAGAAAATGAGAATGAATTCTAGAAGAGGCACGGCTGCCATGTGCTAAAATGCTGGGAGGTGTGGACAGCAAAGAGATGGGGTGCAACCAGTAGTTTGGAGCTTCACTTTGACAGTTTTACCCCTTTTGCCTTGGGTCTCTAGATTCCATTCAAAATGAAGGAAGAGGACTTGTCCAGTTGTGTCCATGTCTTCAAGCTCTTATTGGAGTTTTCTAGCCATGCTTCAAGTGATGGGTCCATGATGGGCTTGGACCCAAGTCATCATCTCATATTAATCAACCTCCATTCATCTCTGTGCTCTTTTGCCACTGATCAAATTTATTTTGTTTTATTTTATTCCTTTTGCAATACAGTCCATGATCTCTTTTATTTTAAGTCTTAATTAATCTTGTTTTCACACAACTGTTCAGCACCGAGAGTCCTCTAGGATACGATACTTAGTCTTACCATTTTATATTACTTGTGCGACTCGATACACTTTCCGATTTGCCCCAACACTTATCATTGTCTTTTACAAGGTTATCAATTCTATGCTCATAATCCTTTCTTTCAAAGTTTAATCAATTAACGTTATATCAAAGCTTCATTGCTTCAACATGGAGTTCCTGGAATTCATCCAACAACTCATAGTACTTGTCCTCTATGCGCTCGTTACTGAAGTTGTTGCTACTGCTATCTTAACAGACGGATCTAGCCATGAGACATAGATTTGTCTCCTCTTCCAAACTAAGATTATCTTGATCAATGGACGTCCTTTCAGACTCACTGTTTTCCCATGCTATATATGTTTTTCTTTGCTTGCTCTTCTTTCTATCTTGATTGTACCTCTTTTCATATTTCTGCTTGAGCTTCAAGGTAGGACAATCAGGTTTGATGTGGTCCTCTTTTCCACATTCAAAGCAAGTAGGAATTGTAGTCTTTCCTTTCCTTTTATCTCCTCCAGAGTTACCTGCAAAATCAAATACAAAATTTCTAGATTTCATAAATTTGGTAAACTTCTTTACCATCTTGTTAAATGTTAGGAAACAAGTAGGCTTCGTTTTACACAAAGAGGGGCGTGAATTGGTGTTAGTTCAAAAACAAAATCTTTTCACAATCTTTATACAAAAGTATAAAGCTTTTTTATCTTTCTTGAAATGCAAGCAATGAAAATTTTCTATGCAGCGGAAAAACGCAGTTGACTGCTAAACAGATAAAGTCGACTGAAATAAAGAGTGCAGGGATAGAGAAAATCAAACATTGGTTTTTATACTGGTTCAGCCAACAATGCGTACATCCAGTGTCCTTCCAACCCAGGAAGTAAATGCACTATAATGGTTGCGGTTTTTACAACAAAGAATTTATAGAAGCCTCACGCAAAAATATAAATCTCCTCTCTAACCCAAAACCAAAATATAGCTGCACAATCATAACCAGAATTGCAGCAAGAATCCCCTCTTCTGCAATCTGAACCCACGTCGAACAATCCTCAATGTATAACCAGCATTCTTCACAGAATGCCAAGCCTATCACAGCACACTTCACAGGATGCCAAGCCTTCAAATATCAATCAAGAAGCACCTTCTTCGTGCAGATAATGATCAAGCAGTCAGCGCATAAGCCTTCTCCCTTTGAATCTCTCTCAAGAAAGATCACCACCGTCTTCTTGGAGAATTCTTTGAGCTTAAAACAGAGAATTCAATCTGAAACAAGAAATGAAAGTGTCAGAGTGTCAAAAGTCTCAGAACAACTCGTGTTCTGTCTATTTATAGTTTTCTGTCAGTCAGATAGATTCTCAGTCGAATAGTCTACTAATTCAGTCGACTGTATTAATACAGTTATAACAGACAGTCAACACAGAGGCTCCCCAGTCATCAAAAATCAACACACATTCATTATAGTTGACCAAGTCATCAATGCTTAACTAACTTTTGAAAATATAGTCGTTGGAGCGTGTAAGCATAACAGAATTCCAACACAGATCAATAACACCGTCGAATATGCAAATATACAATGTTGACTGGCACATGTAAAAATTCTTTGAAATTCTTTTCAACTCAAATTATCACACAACACTGAGTCTCAAAAGTTGTACAAAGGTTTTAGAATAGTCGAATCCATTATAAGTGTATTCGACTGGACTAGAACTTTGTCACATAAATATAAGTTCACAAAGGTGTTCGTGATCTTTTACTTCCAGAAATGTGAAATAAAATGTTTTTAATCAAGCAATTCATATTTCACATATTCATACAATCATGTTCCACAAATATATCACACAATCAATCATAGGAACATACACTGCAGTTCATCAAAACATGTTCAGCAGATATGACAAATAATTCAAAACAAGAACATGTAATACTATAACATGTGTACTGTTATTAAGCATTGTGTTGTCATCATCAAATACTAGTTTGATATAGATTTTGTGTTGTCAACAATCTCAACATTAAAGACCTCCTTTTCTAGCACAACTGCATCATATTCAACTTCAGATTCATTCCTTCTCGAGGCTTTCTTGTTGGACACTCTAAGAGCAATGGAATATTTCTGTTCAGTTTCTTCTTCTTCTTTCAGCCTTTCAAGCTCTAGCTCATGTTCCCTAAGTTTTCCAAAGAGAGTAGACATATTCATTGAAGTTATATCCCTTGTTTTTTATATAGATGTTAGCTTAGGTTGCCAACTCCTATTCAGGCTCTTCAGAATCTTGATGTTGATCTCTTCCTTCTCAAAAGATTTTTGAAGTGCAATCAGATGATTAACTATGGGAGTGAACCTCTTCTGCACTTCATATATGGTTTCTCTAGGCTTCATCCTAAACATTTCACACTCGTGGATTACAAAATTCTTTTTGGCTCTCTTTACCTCTTCGATTCCTTCATAGGTTACCTCAAGAACGTCCCACATTTCTTTTGCGATTTTGCACGTGGACACCCTGAAAAACTCATCAATAGTAAGTGCAGATGATATGATATTTCTACCTTTAACATCATAATGCGCCCTCTTACTTTCATCTAAAGTCCATTCAGAAAAATTTTTCAAAACAGTTCTACCATCAACAACTTTGGTAGGTTTAAAAGGACCATTAATTACTGCATCCCAAATTCCTTTATCCACTGATTCTAAAAAGATTCTCATTCTGATTTTTCAAAAGGGATAGTTTTCTCCTGCAAACAGAGGGGGTCTATATGTAGAATCACCTTCACCAAAGGTCTGAGAAATAGAAGCCATCATGATCAAATTAATCGATTATGCAGAAAATTTAATCGATTATTTTTTGAGTAATTTTCGAAAACCAGCTCTGATACTAATTGTAAGAAATAATGTACTTTATTTCTCAACACCAAGATGGGAGGGGGTGAATTGGTTACTTATAAAAACTCTTTCTTTTGCTATCTTTTAGAAATCTTTAGAATGATCTTTAAAGTCAAAATAAACAATGAAAATAATGTTGTAAAAGAGTTAAAGGGATAGAACACAAACTCAAATTTTTATACTGGTTCATCCTCAATGCCTACATTAAGTTTCTTCCAATCAACCTTAGATTGAAAGTTCTTTCACCATAACGATTTGAGGTTTTACACCAAGGTTTTACAGAGACCACACTCAAAATGTAAACACTTCTCTAACTCAAAAATCAAATATAGAAAGACAAAACCTGCAGAAGACACAACATTCTTCAATGTAACAACCCTTTGAGACTCCCCTCAAAGTCACAAGAACACCTAGTTCTTCTTCCTGTCCCGCACGTACAGGGAAACATAATCCAAGATTGTAAAAACAAGTTTTTGATCAATGTAGAAAATACCTCAGTTGTACAACAAATGATCAGGCAATGATGCTCACAGACTTCCCTCAAGAATCCTTCAAGTTCTTTCAATTCTTTGAGTCCTGATTCTTTGAGAGTTGGTCGAACCTATAATTCGTTTCTCTTCATACAGATATCAGATATGAAAGATTGAAACGATCAAAAGTCTTTATTGCAAGGTGGCATGCGTTAATATATAGAATTACACATAACAGACGCATTTTAATCGATTCCTAAAATAATGTAATCGATTACATATCTTCCAGTATTACACTGAATTACATTCAAACAGACTTAACTGACTAAGTGTTTAATGTAATCGTTTTTGCACATCAAGCAAGTCAAAACATATGAAAATATGACCGTTATGACAGTTAAGACTTAGCTTCAAAACAATTTTCAAAATATATCAGACTTAACTGATTACATAAACAGTGTAATCGATTAAGTACTACACTTATACAAAATTTGAAAACTTTTCTCTTCAAAAACACATCACAACACATTGTAGATGATTGTTAGAACATGCACGAGTTTTAATCGATTATACACATAATGTAATCGGTTAAAACTTGTTGCTTGCCACAATTTAAGCATAAGCTCTCTAATGAACTTAATTGATTACATAACTATTGTAATCGATTACTTCACCCAGATAATGCATTGTGCAAGTGATCTAACAATATTTATTTTATTAAAATTTAATTTTAATTTTATAAAAAATATTTATTATTTTTTTGCTTGAAAAAATTATTTAAATTTTCTATTTTCAAAATTAATTAAACACCATGTTGGGAGTGAATTTTGAAAGTGAAATTTGTTTAAATTTGAATTATAGAAAGTTTGTAATTTTATTTTATTTAAAAAAATTATAATTAAGTGAGCTAGTGAGCCAACCCGTTTACTCATTAACTTGTAATGGGTCGAGCTGGGTTTGAATTTTTCTAGATAGTTAATAAATGAGCCGAGTTGAGTTGGCTCATTAAGTGACCAACCCGTGGTGGACTGGACTAGGTTGGGCCGGGTGACCCGTTTTGACAGCTTTAGTTTTGGTGTTTAAAAAGTCTTTCTCTAACCCTATTTACTTTAAAAAGTCTTAATCTAAAGATAACTAAATTCTTAATATAACCAATTAAATTTTATGCCATGTCAAAAAACTCTTCATTTAAATAAAAATTTCACATAATAAAACATTGTTACATCATCCCATTAATTGTGCAACACCTCAACATCACTTAATGTTGTTTGTCAACATTTAACGGAAATAACTTAATTAACTCAATTTTTTAAAATTTAAAATTCAATTAAGATAGTTTTCAAAAGGACCCATTGATATTTCACTATAAATACCACCCAAATATTTAAACCATTTTTATATTATAATATATTATAAATTTCAAGAACAAAATTGTTGTACACTATTACTCTGCACAATTATACTTATCGGTACTTCAATTTGAAAACTAAATTTAGATGTAAAATCACATAAGTAAAAACAATTGAATCACATAATTAAAATTGAAAGCTTCAAATACTTCAATCTTACTCATCCAAATAAAAATTATTATCACCAAGTGATCCCTTGTTAGTGTACAACACAACATCAAGATATGCATACACACAACTGCATAGAAAATAAACCAACTCAAATTTAAAAGATAAGAATTTACTAATTGTAGTAATGAAGTATGATCTTGGTAGAAATTGGCTTATAATGCCATCTTTTATTGTGCTTTTGGTTTTCCTTGTTTGTGTCCTCCATTGTAATATTGTTCTTTCAAGGAAATGAAATTAGTATTTTGAATCAATTGCAAATTTCTTTAATCTGATTGTTTAATATCTGATATACTGAATGAATTAATTCGACTGTGAACTGAGTGAAGTCGAATATGCTTAATATGTTTTACATCTTTACATTTTGACTTCTGTTACTATTGATTATATTTCTTGCTTAACTAAAATGCTTGATCTGGAAAAGATCTTTGAAAGGTTTTGTAGGAAAAACATTGCTTTTAGAACTGCAAGTGAAATTCAACAACCTTGGAAAGCAATGCATTCGACTGAGGAAATAATGCAATCGACTGATCTAAACAGGATTATAAATTCCATTACTGTGATTTTCTTTCATTGATTGCCTATTCTAAATATCTTTTATTATCTCTGATATGAACTGTTTTTAAATATCTTGATTGAGATAATTTTGTGAGATTGTTGATGATTGTATCATTGCATGACTAAGTTGTTTGATATCTTATCTTTGATACAAATCTGTATTATACTGCTTTCTGTACTCTGTGTTATATTGCATTGTGCATCTGATATGGTTTTGATATCCATGTATAATGACAGGGGGAGTATCACATTTTACACATTTGTATTTCACATGCTTGCATTTCAGGGGGAGTTATCATTTACATGTGATTAAATGTGCTAATGAGAGCATCATTGCATCTTGAAAATTGCATGCTCTGTTTGATGCATCTCTATTTGATAGTTCAACATAAATATCTAAAGCAACCTTTTTTCCTATGCACAAAGGGGCAGAGATTGCATGAAAGCTTTATGAAAGGGGGAGAATGTTTATTCTATCTCATATTCTACTTGATATTTTGTTGTTTAACTATGTTACATACAAAGTTACTTGAACTGTGATTTATCTATTATTACTCTGTTTTGTATTAGATTGTACAAACATGGTTGGTTATTAATCACGGTTGTGCATCATCAAAAAAGGGGGAGATTGTTGAGATTGTTGACAACACAATTTCTATATCAATATAGTTTTTTACGATGACAACACATTGCTTAATAACATGCATATGTTGTTTGCTGCATTACATGTTTTAATGCTGATTAACTGTTATATCTGTGAACATGTTTATGTACTGTGTTACATGTTCCTATGTTGATTGATTGATATATATGTGGAACGTGATCACATGCTTGATATGCTATATGCAATGCATCTTTACATATGTTTTTCTGCACATGTTTTAAAGCTGAAAACTACAAGCACTTTCAAGAACTTATAATTGTGTGACAAAGTTCTAGTGCAGTCGACTACATTATTAATGGATTCGACTATGCTAAAATTGTGCATATTTTAAGAATCAATGCTCTGTGAATTTTTTAGAAGAAAAAAATTTCAAAATCTTTTACATGGTTGAAGTCAACTATGTACGCCACACATTCAACTATATTAGCTATCTGGTTTGAAATTATGTTATGCTCTTGCATCCTAACGGCTATATTTTTTAGAGTTAGTTGAGCATTGATGACTTGGTCAACTGTATTAAATGTGTTTTGTTTTTGGTTGATTGTACCTGGTTGACTGTTTATTATAACTATCATAATTCAGTCGACTGAATTAGTAGCATAATCCACTGAGAATCTGTCTGTCTAATATAAATCTATAAATAGACTGATCGCGAATCAGTTAAGAGACTTTTGAAGAACTGACAATTTCATTTCTGTTTCAAATTAAATTCTCTGTTGTAAGAGCTCCAAGAATTCTCCAAGAAGAGGCTGGTGATCTTTCTTGAAAGAGATTCAAAGGGAGGTTCTTTTGTGCACACAAAGATCGATCAATATTTGCACAAAGAAGGTGTTTCTGTGTGGTCGTGTTTCAGGCTTGGCATCCTTTGAAGACTGTTGTATTATTTTTCTGGCTTGGCATCCGTAAAGACTGCTGGTATTTGTACCTGTTGGATACAGGGCATTGTTCACTTTGAGGATTGTTCAAAGTGGTGTTGCAGAATGCAGAAGAGAGGATTCTTGCTACAAGTCTGGTTTTGTTCTGCAGCTACATTTTGGTTTTGGGTTAGTGAAGAGATTTATATTTTTGACGTGGAGGTCTTCTATAAATTCCTTTTTGTAAAAACTGCAACCATTATAGTGCATTTGCTTCCTAGGTTGGAAGGACACTGGATGTAGGCATTGTTGGCCGAACTAGTATAAAAATTAGTGTTTGATTTTCTTTATCCCTACACTTTTACTTTGCAGTTGACTTTAATATTTACGCAGTAAACTACGTTTTTCCGCTGCATACAATTTTTCATTACTTGCATTTCAAGAAAGTGTGAAAAGTTTAATACTTTGATTGCAAGATTGCGAAAAGATTTTGTATTTGTAAAAACACCAATTCACCCCCCCTCTTGGTGTAAAAACGAAGTCTACCTGTTTCCCAACACAATTAACTTTGCTTGATTTTCATTGTCAATAGTTCTTCATTTGCATGCTTACATTAAAACAAGGTCGTCTTTCTTTCCCTCTTTGCATCCACACCCGAAATAGTCAATTGTGTTTTCAAAGATAAGAACCCTCGTGAAATTTTTTGAACATTTTAAGAACCTTACCTTCACTTTTGAACCCTTGAACCTTATCAATAATGATTGACCACCTCGCCTTGAGTGGGAGAGTAAAGTTTCTTTGGCCGTTAGTGTGATTCAAGTATGGGGGAAGTTATCATGAGTAGGAGAGCATGGGTAACAATAATGAATTGGTGATGGTTTAATTTGATGCATTATAGTATAAATGTCATCTATAAAAGAATAAGAAAGAGAAAAAAAAAAGAAAATGAAAAAAATTTAATAATGTAACTAAAAGAGGTGATTGTTGTGTTCTAGATTTCAATTAAAAATAGTTGAATGATAAGTTTGGGAATTGATGTAATTGATTTCTTTGCTCCTTCATGCAATCTAGACAGATCAGTTTCTTTCCAAGTCTGGTCACAACACTAAATAAAGCCCTTGTTCTTGTTTGTATGCTTTTTATAATTATTGGCTCTTGAAATAAAAATCAAAGTCAAATTGTGTGTTAATAGTGGTAGAAGAGAGAATAACATACATCTTATACACTAGTGTGCTTGACTAAAACACTTTTTCTAGTGAGGATTTGATCCTTTAGTTGATCAATGAAAACATCTTTCCAATGATTGCTAGTCTCTCATAAAGCATGTACATTTATTCTTTTGATATTGGCATCGTGATCACCATAGCTAAGGATTTGCAAGGTTTCACATATTCTCTTTGAATTGGACTTTAAAGAAGAGCATTCACGAATGTTATCTGATTTGATTATGTGAGCTTGTTTCTCAATTATTTTTGTTTAGTATAGGTCTTTCTAAGCTAAGTTACCTTTTGCTTTAGGACAAAAAATGATTTCAGTGTGGGGTATTGATAACACTTAATTTTACGTATTTTTATGGGTATATTTTTATGAATAAATTAACTCCTTCATAGCTTTTACCTTGTTTTGTCCACAACTTCAATGTATATTCATGTTTTCTAGGTTTTTAGTTAGCGTGTTCTTGTTTACCTTTAATCTCTATTTTGGATGTCTAAAATAAGTCAATAGGAAGCAATTTTGGTGGAGGAAAACCAACTAGAGCTCAAGGAAACATCATTGGACAAGAAAAAATAATTTTTAGAAAAATACCCACTTTAAGGGCTCTAGAATCGCACTGCCATGAACTACCCCCAGATGACAAAAAAAAACCATCATTGATTGCCAAGCTAAGTGGCTGGGGGAGTTGGATTCTCACTAGCCGAAAATGACAACCCAAACCTGTAGTATTCGAGTCGTTCAACAAAAATATGGCTAGCCCAACGACCTATAAGTTAGAGAGCATCAATTTGTAGGCCTCGCTAGGCAAGAATGAAGTCGCTAGAGGAGTTTGTTAGCCCTGATAAGAGAAAATGAGTATTTAATCATGTTTTCGCGAGTTTTTTCATTATTCCTCATTCTTACACGAAGAGAATCACATAAGGTGCTTGGGAGAGGTTGTTTAGAATGTTGGGAAGCTCTCCCTTTCCTCATTAGGTTTCCTCCTTTATCCATGGTGGTTTTCTCCTTTTGGGGTTGAAGAGGAATATGAGCCATGAATTGTAGGGGTTGATACGAAGGAGAGGAGCAATTGGAGCATGGAGGAGTTACTATGAACCTTGAGAAATGGCTTGCATGTTATCTTTGGTTTCCATTTCTTCCATCTCTCTTTAATTCATGGTGTTGGGAAACAGGTAGGCTTCATTTTAACACCAAAAGGGGGGAGGATGAATTGGTGAGTTTTCAAAATCAGAGTCTTTTCGCAATCTTTGATACAAAGTACAAAACTTTATAGACTTCCTTGAATCCCAAGTTATAGAAAATTTAGTACAGCGGAAAAACAAAGTAAACTACGTAGATTGTAAAGTCGACTGAATGTAAAAGTATAGGGATAGAGAATTCAAACCTAGGTTTTTATACTGGTTCGGCCTCAATGCCTACATCCAGTGTCCTTCCAGTACCAAGAAGCAAATGCATTATAATGGTAAAAAATATAAAACACCTCTCTAACCCTCTAACCAAACTATAGGCAAACCACACAACAAGACTTGCAGCAAGATATCTGCTCTCCTGTAATCTGCAACCCACTTTGAACAATCCTCAAAGTGTACCAGACTCCATGAGTCCAACCCCTGTAGTCACAACAGATGCCAAACAAGATTCTTGATCAACCCAGAAACACCTCAATTGTGCAGATTTTGATCAAGCAGTATGCACAACACAGTTCTCCTTCAGAAACTCTTCCAAGCAAGATCACAATCGTCTTCTTGATGAGTTCTTGGAGCTCTAAAACCTAGAGAACCAATCTCAAACAGAATATGAAATTGTTAGTTTTCCAAAAGTTCTCTGTAAACGATTAGGTCTCGTCTATTTATAGATTTCTATAAATCAGACGCTCCTGCAATCGATTGTGGTACTAATAAAGTCGATTGTATTATAACAGTTATGACATAATAGCAGCAATCCAGTCAAACCAATTAATTTCTCAGTCAATGAAGTTGACCAACATTCAATGCTCAACTAACTTTGAAAAATATAGTCGTTACAGTTTATGAGCATAACAGAATTTCAAAACAAGCAACTAATACAATCGAATGTGTGGTGCATAGAGTCGACTTCGACATTGTAGTTCACTTTGAAATTTTTTTCAATGTAAAATCTCACATAACACTGTTTCTGAAAAATTGTGCATAGTCACGAGCTTAATTTAACTTCTCCCATAATGAAGTCGACTTACAGCTTGCAGATATGCAACACAATGTAAGTTCATAATTTTGCATGTGGTTTTCTTCTTTCAAATCATGTGTAATGCAACCAGATATAAAGTAACATATATAAGCTCAATAAATGTGCATTCACATATCATAAAACATGTTCAACAATATATCAATCAATAAGCAAAAGAACATGTAAACCCATCAATAATACATGTGTTATTAAAAATGTGTTATCATCATAAAAAACCAGAGTGATATAGATATTGTGTTGTCAACAATCTCAACAATCTCCCCCCTTTTTGCTGATGCACAACCATGTTTGTACAATACCAACCAGATTCAGAGTAAACATAATATATCAGTCAAATATCAGTACAAAATACTCTAAATGCACACAATCAATCAGACATATATCAATATATCAAGCAGATGGCCTTTCACAATACTTCTCCCCCTTTGTGCATTAACAAAAAAAGGTATGCTTCTAGAGATAATGTGCTGATAAACCAAAAAGTGATGCATCAATCAGAATGTATAAGCAGTTTAAAAACATGCAATGATGCTCCCCCTATAATATATATTCATATGAAAATGATAACTCCCCCTGAAATGTAGCATGTGAAGAAATATGCGCAAATGTGTAATGCTCCCCCTATCATTATGCATATTTTCACAGGAAATATAGATGCACAATGCAGAATAATAGTAGTCAGAGCATATAATTAGTGTAAAATAGAGTTGTATCATGTGTGTGATTTCAAGCAATTTATCATGCATAGATACAAACATCAACAATCTCACAATATAATCTCATATGAAACACACAATCAGAATCAGAGATATATTGTAGATAATCCGAAAATAATCAATCAACACTATAACCAAATTCCAGTGAAGGAATTTATAATCCTGTTGAGGTCAAGTCGATTGAATTAGTAATCCAGTAGATTTGATTGCTTCTCTGTGAGTTGTGATTCCAGCAGTGATTTCCAAGCAATGTTCTTCCTGCAAAACCCTGCAAAGATCTCTACAGATCAAGCAATTTAGTTATGCAAGAAAAATATAATCCATAAGAAGTTAATATGTAGAAAATGTAACAGTTTAAACATGCATAGTCAACTTCACTCAGTATAAAGTCAATTCAATCAGACAATTAAAACAAAGATTATTAAACAGATTAAAGCTATTGAATCAAAACCAAAACACTCATATTCATTTCTTGTTCAAAGATATTACATTGGTAAGAGCAGAACAAAACCAAAATACAAAAGAGAAACAAAATAGAATGGCAATCTAAGTCATTTTCAAAGGAAACAAAAAACAGAACAAGACTCTAAATTTTTCTTTTCTTTTTATTAACAAAGTCATTAATAGTCATATTGCCATCACTTTCATCAGTACTTTTCTCATCATCACTCTTTTTTGCAGTCTCTCTGTTCGATTCCTCAGGAGTACTCAGTTCTTCAGATTCTTCATCAGTCGACTTAACGTTCACTTCATTCGTCTGAGACCTATCTCTTTGTTCTTCAAGCAGTTTTCTTATAGCCTTCAATTCTCTCAGGGTAATTCTTTCAAACTCGTTTCTAGCCCTATATTGACTAGCTTGAGGAGCAACATCTTCATCACCATCACTTGTAGCTTCATCCTTATATATCCATCCCTCAGCCGACGTTACCATTTTCATTAAGTGTAGTGCTGATTTATCAATGAGATTGGTTTTGTAATAAGGCTCACTAGATTCAGTAATGCAGTTCACAACAAAATGATAAGAATTTTAGATATGAGGACGCAGTAAGGCAGCTTGGCAGACTCTAATCTTGTAACTTTTAGCTTGTTATCTGTTATAGCAGCAGGCAATTCCACCTGTATATTTTATTTCAATGCTTTTAGCAAGAACAAACCCGTTGTAGTTGCTTGTGCATGGTTTCCTCCTCTTGGCATTAGTATCCAAGAAATAACGAAGATAACAAGTCTTTCGTCCTTCTTCATTCCCCCGCTTTTATAGTTGGAATAATCCTTGGAACCTTCATGATTCCTTAAAGAATTTTTATATTCTTTGAACTTATGAAAACCCTTAATCCCCAAGTGACACTTTTTCTCCACCAAGCTTTAGACTATCAATTTCTGTCCATATTTCATCAGTCAATCTGATATGAACCCCTTTTACTCTGGAGTAGAGAGTGTCACCTTCTATTTTGAGATTGCAATAGAAAACCTTTACGAGGTCAGGGTACCAAGGATCAACCATCTCCACAAATTTCTTTAACCCTTGACGTCTGAGCCACCTTTGAAATTTGAAGCCTTCATCTTTGAAGAATTTTAGCTTTAAGTACTTGTGAGGGACAAGACACCTCATTTTCCAGCAGTCAAGGAACTTCGATTAGGCATCATCGTCGCTGATCCACCCCTCTAATTCAGAAACCCTTCTAGTGGTCTTCTAAGCCATTGTTTTCACCCCCTTCTTTTGTGTAGAGCCTGTTGCCATTTCTTTTGCCGACAAGACATATGAACCAGAGAGAGACAGTGAAGAGATGAATCCGAGAGTACAAATGATCTTGACACAATGAAACTTTTAATTGGGTGTGTGTGTGTGTGTGTGTGTGTGTGTGTGTGTGTGTCTATATATATATATATATATATATATATATATATATATATATATATATATATATATATATATATATATATATATATATATATATATATATATATATATATATATATATACTGTAACCAGACCCTTTTGGAGGGAAGAAGTTGATGGAAAACAGGTTGGCTTTTTTCTTCACCAAGAGGGGGGGTGAATTGGTGCTGTTTCAAAAGCAAGTTCTTTTCGCAATATTGTAAACAAAGTCTAAAGCTTTTTAAACTTTCTTGAAATGTAAGCAATCAGAATATGTATGCAGCGAAAAATACGTAGTTGACTGCGTAATGAACAGAGTCAATTGTAATGTAAAAGATAAGGGATAGAGAAATGCAAACACAGGTTTTTATTCTGGTTCGGCCAACAATGCCTACATTCAGTGTCCTTCTAACCCAGGAAGCAAATGCACTATAATGGTTGTGGTTTTTACAACAAGGAATTTATAGAAGACCTCCACATAAAAAATATAAATCTCCTCTCTAACCCAAAACCAAAATATAGTTACAGAGCAAAACCAGACTTGCAGCAAGAATCCCCTCTTTTGCAATCTGAAACACCACTTTGAACAATCCTCAAAGTGAACAACCCCTATAATCACTAACAGGTACGAACAACAGTCTTCTTGGATGCCAAGCCAACACAAACGATTCCAACAATCTTCACAGGATGTCAAGCCTTCAAGATCAATGACAGAACACCTTCTTGTGCAGATATTGATCAGACAATGAATGTGCAATCCAATCTCCTCTTCGAATCTCTTTCAAGAAAGATCACCACCGTCTTCTTGGAGAATTCTTGGATTTAAGAGAAATATGAAAAATAATTGAAATTGTCAGTTCATCAAAGGTCTTCTAAACAGACTCGTGTTTAGTCTATTTATAGACTTCTGTTAGTCAGATGACTTCTCAGTCGAATACGCTACTAATTCAGTCGACTGTATTATGACAGTTATAACCGATCAGTCAACATAGCAGCTTTCAGTCAACTAAAAACAAGTCACATTTAATACAATTGACTCAATCACCAATGCTCAACTAACTTTCAAAAATATAGCCGTTAGAGTGCAAGAGCATAACAGAATTCCAAATTAGACAACAGATACAGTCGAATGTGTAATTCACATATTCGACTATCAACATGTAAAACACTTTGATATTCTTTTCTTCTCAAAATAACACACAACACTAATTCTCAAAGTCTGTACAAAGGTTTTAGCAAAGTCGAATTCATTAGTAATGTAGTCGACTGTACTATCACTTTGTCACACAAGAATAAGTTCATAAAAGTGCTCGTGATTTTCAGCTTTAAAACATGTGCAGTAAAACATATGAAATGATGCATAGCACATAGCACATTAAGCATGTAAACACGTTCCAGATATATATCAATCAATCAACATAGGAACATGTAACACAACACATAAACATGTTCAACAGATATCACAATTAATCAGCATAAGAACATGTAATGCAACAGCAACATATGCTTGTTATTAAGCAATGTGTTGTCATCATCAAAAACCATATTGATATAGAAATTGTGTTGTCAAAAATCTCAACACAAGTTAATTCATTTTCGTACCAAAAGTGTTTTCAAATTTGAAACTCATTTTAACATAAGACCAAGAGTCGACTTAGTTAAAAAGAAAGTTTACTCAAGTTTTCACAAAGTTTTTAAAGGAAAAGAGTTGAACACATTGAAGCATATAGTCGAATTGATTCATAATAAAGTCTACCAAAAGTCGTGAAATCAGTTTTTCAATCCAAATCAATCATTCAAACATATAATCTATCATACACACAATCAAGCATCAACAATCAATCAATTTATGCATGATGCAATAGAGTGATACAAATTACCCGTTGTAGACACTCAAGAAGATCGATATATCAAGTGTAGTTCATCCTTGAGTTCCTATTGCACCTGCTTGTAAGCCTGCAAAACAGTTTAAGTTTTGGTTGCAGGTACCCATTCGAACTTGGGTCCTTGATTGTCATTTCTCTTCACTTGTTCCTTTGGTCTCCATACATATAAACCTTTAGGAACACCAACATTTCTATAATAACAGTTTCTAACAGTGTGACCAACACAATTACAATAAAAGCAAGGATTTCTAGCAGGTTTGCTTAGATCAGTAAACTTCTTTGCATTAGTTCTGTTAAATTGAACTTTATAACTAATTCCTTGCCTATGTATAGCTCTACCAGAGGATTTTAGTACAACATTCAAATTCTCTCTACCTTGAGTAACTTTGGCTAGCGTACTAGTCAAGTAATCTATTTGCTCAACATGTGTAGGACATTTATCACACGGTTTCTCTATTGTAGCAGTTTCAATTTTAATCTCTTTAGCATATAACAAAGCATCATTCAATTCCTTTTCTAGTTTTTCATTTTCAGCCACAAGGTTATTTATTCTATACTCATAATCTCTCCTCTCAGAGTTAATTCGATTAACCTTGTCTTTCAGTCACATTGCTTCAACATGTATTTCTCTGAATGCATCCAATAGTTGAGCATACTTCACTTCTATTGGCTCATTCTCAAATTCTGCATCGCTGTCATAATCATCATGTGATGTTCCAGCCATATAGCATATGTTAGACTCCTCTTCTTGATCTTGATCTTTATCACTTGAAGTGTCTGAGTCACTATTCTCCCAAGCAATGTAGGCTCCTTTTTGTTTTGTTCCTTTGTCTTGAGGAAACCTTTTATTTGCTTTCTACTTTGGCTTTAATTCTGGACATTATGGCTTAATGTGTCCTTCCTTTCACATTCGTAGCATTGGACAACGTTTGATCTGAAGCTTTTCTTTGATTTATTGTGACCTGCATGGTTAGTAAGTTGACTATCATTTTTCATAAATCGACTGAACTTCCTTACCATCATGGTTATCAATTCTTTGTCATCCAACTCTGCATCTGATTCATCTGACTTTGAGATTTTCTTGCTTGTAGCTTTCAGTGCAATGGATTTCTTTACTTCAATCTCTTCCTCATCCTTTAATCTACCAAGATCCAATTCATGTTCTCGTAACTTGCCAAATAAGGTAGCCATGTTCACGCTAGTAAGGTCTTTGGATTATGAGAATACAGTGACTTTTGGTTGCCAATTTCTGTTCAGACTTTTGAGAATCTTGATGTTGATCTCCTCTTTATCAAACACTTTGCCGATAGCCATAAGGTGATTAACAATATGTGTGAATCTTTTTTGGACTTCATAGATACTCTCTCCAGCCTTCATCCGGAAAAAGTTCATACTCTTGAATCAGAGAATTCTTCCTTGCTCTCTTGACTTCATTAGTGCCTTCATGTGTAACTTCAAAGACATCCCACATTTCCTTTGTAGATTTGCATTGAGATATCTTGAAAATTCATCAACTGTTAGTGTAGAGGCAATAATGTTTCTAGCTTTAATATCATATTGTGTTTTTCTATTTTCTTAAACTGACCATTCAATAAAGGGTTTTACAACAGTTTTATCATCAACAGTTTTGGTAGGCACAAAAGGGTCATTCAATGTTGCATCCCAAATTCCTATATCCATGGATTCAAGAAAGATTTGCATTCTAATTTTCCAAAAAGGATAATTTTCACCAGCAAACAGAGGTGGTCTGTTTGTTGAAGCACCTTCACCAAAAGTTTGAAAACTAGAAGTCATCCCTAGGTCTATCGTCGATTCAAAGAAAAACAGAGTCCACTAGTTTTTCAAATATCTTATGAAAACCAGCTCTGGTGCCAATAGTTGGGAAACAGGTAGGCTTCGTTTTAACAACAAGAGGGGGGGTGAATTGGTGAGTTTTCAAAATTAAAGTCTTTTTGCAATCTTTGATACAAAGTACAGAACTTTACAGACTTTCTTGAATCCCAAGTTATAGAAAATTTAGTGCAGCGGAAAAACAAAGTAGACTACGTAGATTGTAAAGTCGACTGAATATAAAAGTATAGGGATAGAGAATTCAAAAGTAGGTTTTTATACTGGTTCGGCCTCAATGCCTACATCCAGTGTCCTTCCAGTACCAAGAAGCAAATGTACTATAGTGGTTGTGGTGTTTACAACAAGGCTTTTATAGAAGACCTCCACGTCAAAAGTATAAAACACCTCCCTAACCCTCTAACGAAAATATAGGCAAACCACACAGCAAGACTTGCAGCAAGATATCCACTCTCCTGTAATCTGCAACGCACTTTGAACAATCCTCAAAATGTACCACACCCCACGAGTCCAACCCCTGTAGTCACAACAGGTAACACAGCAATCACCACGGATGTCAAACAAGATTCTTGATCAACCCAAATTGTGCAGATTTTAATCAAGCAGTATGCGCAACACAGTTCTCCTTCAGAAACTCTTCCAAGCAAGATCACAACCGTCATCTTGATGAGTTCTTGGAGCTCTCAAACCTAGAGAATCAATCTGAAACAGAATATGAAATTGTTAGTTTTCCAAAAGTTCTATGTAAACGATCAGGTCTCGTCTATTTATAGATTTCTATAAATCAGGGGCTCCTACAATCGGTTGTGGTACTAATAAAGTCGACTGTATTGCAATAATTATAATAGTTAAGACATAATAGCAGCAATCCAGTCAAACCAATTAATTTCTCAGTCAATGAAGTTGACCAACATTCAATGCTCAACTAACTTTTAAAAATATAGTTGTTACAGTTCATGAGCATAACATAATTTCAAAACAAGCAACTAATACAGTCGAATGCGTGGCGCACACAGTCGACTTCGACATTGTAGTTCACTTTGAAATTCTTTTCAATGTAAAATCTCACATAGCACTGTTTCTGAAAATTTGTGCATAGTCACGAGCTTAATTCGACTTCCCGATAATGAAGTCGACTTACAGCTTTCAAATATGCAACACAATGTAAGTTCATAAATGTGCATGTGGTTTTCTTCTTTCAAATCATGTGTAATGCAACCAGATATGAAGTAACATATATAGGCTCAGTAAATATGCATTAACATATCATAAAACATGTTCAACAATATATCAATCAATACGCAAAAGAACATGTAAACACATCAACAATACATGTGTTATTAAAAATGTGTTGTCATCATAAAAAAACCCAGAGTGATATAGATATTGTGTTATCAACAATCTCAACACATGAAACCCTAAGTTCTCTACCATGGACGGTCATTCCTATTTGTTGTGATTAGTTGTAAAACATGGATCTCTTGTGTAATTTTGTGTTGTTAATAATATATGATTTCCCAATCCATGCTAGTGTTCAATTTCCATGCTTAATGATTGATAAGGTTTGATTCCATGCTTGATTTGTGGTTCTTGATATATTAGGAAATATGACTTGAACCTAGACCTGAAATTGAATACCTAATGGAGCTTGTATCTAGGGATAAAACATGATTAATTAGTAATCTTAAGACTCTTGAACTTAATGCATGATTGCTTGTTAAAGATTCAAGAGTTTGGAACTTGATGAGTTACCACAAGCTCAAAGTCACTAGGGATAACATTTGGGTATATTGGTGAGTTGATTTTGTTATCAATATGGAATTCAGATTATTATTAATGCATAAGAATAAAGTGGAGGAACTCTGGTTTTAGCAAATTAGAAATAATTTATGTTATATTTCCTTGTACACCAACTATTTGATGAAAATAGTAAAACGAGTTTCTTGTGTTTTTATGTACTTTGTGTCTAATTAAGTTATTGAGTGCAAAAGTTTTTTAGTGTTGCACAAGTCATTTGGGAGAGAACGATATTTATCACTTGCTACACTGTGACTAGTGCACTTGTCGTTGGTTTTACAGCGAAGAAAATGCATTGGTTGTGATGATGCATGTGTTGTGCATACATATGAAGTCACACTTTAGACTTTTATTTATATTAGTTGTCATGGATTTCTACCTTTTTGTCCGTTTAATCACGATCCAATCATACCTAATAAGTTGTAGTATGTTGATTCGTGATTATCATTCGTGTTAATTTGACTTTCATTCTGTAACTGATCGATCAAGCCATTCGATCAAGGTGGTTGACCCATAGTAGTTAGCCAAAGAATAGTCAATTAAAGGTAGTCGATTTAGAATGGTCGTCCAATGATGATATATCTAAATTGATATGCTCAGATAGATTGATCAAAATAGTCGATCTAGAATGATTGATTACTAAACAGAGTACATTAATTAATACAACTATTTAAAAGTTTTTGGTATCTCACACTTTTAATATAATTGAAGGACTATTTTACTTTAATGTATATTAAAATTAAGATTATGCTCAGTTATTATATTCTATTCTTTAAAAATTTGTTGAAATTGGTATCTTATGAAAACACATGTAATTATTGTTGCACAATAATCTGAAATTGGAGTTAGATTCTGTCATGTTGTAAATTAAAAAAAAAAAGCTAGAGTTGGAGTATTTTCGTATGAATGCTTGTGTGAGTGCGTTTTTAGTATTGCTCAGTTTGCTTTGATGGTTGTTGTGGGTATCGTACATTAAAACTTTGTGTGTGTGTGTGTAAAAATGAATGTCATTCTTGGATTTTAAGAAATTGACGAGGTTGTGAAAATCGGGTTTTAAGAACCTCCCAACAACAATGCCTCTGAGCAAGAAAAGCATGTGTGTAAAGAAGAGAATAAGAGGTTAAATTGCGAGGTTCAAGTTTTGTTCCTTAGTATGTTTATGCAATTGTTTCTATAAAATTTCAAAAGCCACAAATTCAAAGCAAGTTTGAGATATTATAAAACTAAGTATATGAAAATTCTAGGAAAACAAAGAATGTAAAGTTACAATCAATTCAAAGATAATATGAACTTCTCTCCATGAGTGAGCTAGAGACCATTGCGAAATGTTTCAACAAAATTCAAGTTTTGGTTAATTCCGTGTGAGCTCGTGATGAAACTGTGACTGACATCAACGTTGTTGAAAAAGTACTTAGAATTTTAACTTTTCACTTTTATCATATCGCTCTTATAAAAGATCTTGATACCATAACTTTTAAACACTAAGAACTGGAAAACTCTTTGAAGACACATAAACAAAGAATGATTAAGAAAAAAAGTACCAAATGCAAAACAATACAACTATAAATAATAAATTCTTCAATAATATATAAAAATTTCAATGATTATCAATAACTTTTTTCCTCCTCTTAACTCAACTAAGTTCATGACAAAACAAAAATAGAATTCAATATCTATTAGTAGAACAAATCAGTTATCTGTAATTCATGAAAAAGTAAAATTTAGGACCTGAAATCAATTTTAACTAAGAAAGTATTTGCTAAAAAAAACAATTACATTAGATACTTATCGTTTGGTTAGTTTATAAATTAGTTTAGCTAATACAAAAATGTTGAATACGTATCTTAAAATAGTTTACTTTGGAAACATATAGCTTAAAATTATTTTACTTAACAAATTTATTTAATATATTTATATTTTAGATATAATATATTTATATTTAGTAAAGTAATAACAACTTTGTATGACTACTTAAGGGTAAGATTATATAATGTATTTATAAATATAAAGTAAATTTTAAATTATTAATATAATAACGATTAAACGCAAATAATTCACATTATATTATTTTATGTTTGATTTAAAAAGTGCATTTTATAAAAAATATTTAATAAATTTGTGGCATAGTGAGGTTTGGAATGCGAGAACTAAATATAAATATATTATATCTAAAGACAATCAACAACCTGTGTGGTATTCTTTACCAAGGATGGTAGAAATGTCAGCATTTTTCTTCGAAGCCATTGAGACTCTTCTCATGGAGACGAAAACAAACCGAACGAAATCTGGATCCACGCTTCTCTAGGCTCCTCCACACCAGAGATCAATAGTAATGGAAGCAATGAAACCAAAAGGAAAATGGAGAAGAGAGACAAATGAAGGAAAAAGAAAGAAAATGAAGAAGAAATGAGAGGAAGTGGAACGAAAATGAGAAAGAGAGGAATCCGTGAGATGGGTTGGGGTGCAGCTCTAGAGAAAAATGAGTAGAAATAGGGTTTTAATATTAATTAAAAAATCCTAAATAGTAAAAGTAAAAAAGTTTTTACTTAATGATAGAATTAGATAATGATTCTACAAGTGTCATAGCGTAATTTTAGATAATAAAAAATATAACTTAAAAAATTTTAATTATATTTTCTAATTTCTTTAACCATTTTTCTTCTTTGGACCCTTCTTCATCTTACCGGCTCCAAAATAAAAATGAGTTTGACAAATTATTATTTTTTGCCTCGTTATTTTACTCTGAGATAAGTTTACTCTTTATCGTTAATGTGTTGTATAAGATTTTGAAGATCTCATTTCTATTATTAAGAGTTATTAAAAATAAAGGGTAAGAGATTATGAATTTAAGTTCTTTCCCTGATATTTAGAAATTTATTGCACTAATATAAATTCTCATTAAAATTATTTGTAAGAATATCTTCTCCTTTTACTTTTTTTTCCTCCTTCTTTCTATTTTTGCTTGTTAATTTATATAGATTTATTATATTTAGGAAACTTTATCTCTAACTTTAGAGGTTAAAGAAAATCATTTGTACTAAATGTATAGATTCCATTAAAATAATTTATAGTTATTTCTATAAAATAAGTTTGATTTTTGAAATACATAATCATGTAAACTTCATTAGAATGACCATATTGAAAAAGAAAAAAACTTAATTTTAAAAATGAAGTTACATTAAAAATCAAAACCCCAGAAATTAGTATTTTAGAAGTGGTAGTAGTCTAAAAATAGTGAAACTTGATTATTTTAATATTAAATGATTTTATTGTAAACAATTTTGTCATAAACGAATTTTATTATTTTAAAACATATCATCTCTTTAGAAACCAGTTTTCTAAAGCTCTCTACCTTCTCTCTAAGAGTTCTAACTCCTGAGTCATCTGTTTGACGATCAGGAGGTGTCTATGATATCACGACGGAGTAATCTCCACCTTTACCCGACCAGTTCTTTGTTTAGAGTAACTAAGTTTCTACTTCTTTTTCCTTTTATTTTTGGTCTATGATCATGCATAGAAATTTATTTTTTCATGTATCAAAAGTGTTTCTTCCTTGACTCTTGGTCAATTTGAGGTTCTAAGGTTTGATTTTGATCACCAATTGGTGAGTTGTTGGCTTTTCTAGAGTTTCATGCAGCGGAAGAAACTGTTGGGAGTTTTTAGAGCCGTAGGAGTTCTTTCTAAGGTAATGGAAGTTAGTCTTATCTTTTGATTATGTCAGATATGTATGTTTAATACTACCATAAATAATAAGACGAATTAAATGTTATTGTGATAATTTTCTAGTACTTTTGTGTGTAGATGAAGAACATTGGTATTATGAGATTTGAATTATTTGGTATGATAAGATTGTGAAATCTCTATTGTAATGTTTGTGTTGTGAAGTTGTTTTGATGGCTGAAATTAGTTGAATGATATAAAGGTTAACGGGAGGTCAAAACTGATGTTCTTTATAGATGATTTAGTAGATTTGAAGGGTGAAGTACTAAAATTTGGGTTTAATGTTGTGATTGGTAGTGTAAGACACTTTATTTGGTCTTTAGAAACTTAATAGGGTGAGAATTGGTTGATATGTGGTTTATAATGAAATGGTAGTGAGTTTAGCATGTTTACAAAGTTGTTACAATGTGATTTTAAGGGTTTGAAATAGGTAAAATCTAAAGGAAGGGGATATGAACTGAAATAAACATTTGGAGTTGTTTATGTGTGTTTTATAAACCTGTTTGAACCTTGAATATGTTAAAAAATCTGATATAAAACCAGTTGATAGTAGAAAGGAAGGGTTTAGCTTGGATTTGACGAGTTTTAGGGGTTTTGAGGAGTGAGATTTTGAATTAGATGTTTTGGAGTAACTGTGATGGTTGGAAGTCTGTTGTTAAGTCCATTAGGACTTATTTAAGCTATTAGTTGCAAAAATTTAGTGTTGCAAGTGATAGAATTGAGTTTAGGTACTTTTGAGTTGTAGAGTTGGTTTGACATATCTAATTCCTAACCAAATGAGCAATGTAGTACTTTATTTTCAATATAAACATGTTTTCTTATCAATATTAGTGTTACATATTCTAAATTGATCATTGGATACGTCTAAAATGCACCAAAAACCATAAAAATCAAGTTGTTGTCAAAAACTGATAAGAATAATTGATTATCTCACTTGATAATCGATTATTCCAGTTAGAGAGTCATATTTTATTCAAAACTCTCGGCGATTATCACATATGATAATCGATCATTGTTGTACTAGGCTTCATTGCACCAGTTTTGAAGAGTTTTTAGGGTTCTTGTGTCCATTTTAGACGTTCTTTAGGTTGTTTTGGACCCTTTCAGAGCTGTTGGTGAGGGTTTCAGAGTTGTTTTCCTTGCCTAAGTGTAAGTATTGAGTTGCTATGAAGAAAATGTGTTATTGTGTGATTTCTGATGACTTGTATGGTTGTTTCTATTTCTTTAATGTATGATCAGTAGTCTTATGTATTGGTATACTATGTGAATGTGAAGTGATCTCAATGGTTTCAAAGGTATGGAAGAGAGTTCCAAGGAGGAACTTCTCAATGGTGGTTTCAAGTATTATAAGTATGAATATGGGAAGCTCAGTCCTGGAGTTCATCCTGACATTCTAATGGTCACTTATTCTCAAGTAGAGAAAGCTGAGACATGTCGTGAGAATAGCAAGAGGTCCTAGTTTAGGGGCTTTACCTTGACCTAAGGCGAGTGATAATGGACTAACCTTATGTTGTAGCTTGGGGTGGGTTAGCTGTTTCACCACAATAAGAGCACGAACTGTCATAGCTTGATATTCATACTAATCCGGATAATCAAGTCAAATAGTTGTCTTGCATAAAGTATTTGGTTGATTTAGTGTGAGATATGTATCATTAAGTTAAATGTTTACTATGTTTTTGATGTATTATGAAAATGTTTTGTATCATTAGCTTATCCTTGCTTTTGTCTTTGTTTGTTTGTTTGTGTTTTCTCTTTTGTGATGATTACCTAAAATTGTGTGAGCTTAGGGAGGATGTCTTTCCAGTTGTTTAGTGTGAGGTTGAGAATAAAGCAACAACATAGATTGTTTCTGTAAGATCTTCTTCATTAGTAATATGTAGTTTCTGGTAAGTTAACATCATATAATGTTTTATTTTATTAGTTTTATTTTACTAAAATGGGATGTTAAAAAAATATATTAAAAGTAAAAGAATAGAATTAAAAATAATGAATACATTTTATAATGCATGAATAAATTACAAGAACATGATAAGTAAAGATAATGTGAAAATTAACATAACACGGAAAAATATAAAGTGTAATGGAAATAAATTATCAGACGAAACATAAATTTGAACACAAAAATTAAATTAAATGATATTAATGAACAGGAACATACTTAATTTTATTTTTGCTATTCTTATTTTTGCTGTTATAAATATTCCATACAAAATATTTTATCACCTTAATTATGAAATAAAAAATATTCATCTACAGGGGTTTTTGATTAATACTTTATTCTAATATAAGTGGGCCTCGCCTACATTATGCTTGATGAAAATTTCACCCGTTTTTGGTTACCGAGTCCAGTGCTCACTCGACATCGTGTGCTTTGCAACAATCTCTTATGCTAAAATGAACAAATAATCATTTTACCGATTACTCTAATAAATAACATTTCTTTTGATATATAATTTATTGGAGTTTTAGAGTGAGAATATGTTAGTGTTTGTATATTTGTATGTATATATAATCTAAAGTTTTTCATGTTTTTCATGAAAAAAACCATTATTATTATTATTATTATAAGTTAGTCAATTTATTTTTTATTCATAAAGAATCGTATAAATAGTTTAATGTTTCATTTACATATATTTATTTAAATTTTTTTCATAATAGATATAATTTGCTTATATTTTATAAAGTTTAATTTTTATCATAGGTTTGGTGTGGATCTTCATGCTTTATATTTTATTATTTTATATGTTTTAATAAATTTTTATGTGATGACAAATAATTAATGAATTTTGAAGTGTTATCTATAAGGACTGAGAAAAAACTGGCTTTGAAAGAAGACAAGTGGCAGATAAGTGAGATAAAGAGTTTAAATAAGATAAAAGTGCAAAATATGTGTATTTTATAAAAACGAAACTCAAACTTTTCCCCCTGCTTTATCTAAGAAAACTTACGTTTTCTCTTCAAAGCTTAGCCTCCTCTCTCTCTCTCTAGAAAGCTTGCTTTCCATTCTCTCTGCCTTCTGTCTATCATATCTTTCCAATGAGTTGTTGCATGTCCGATTAGATGGTACCTAGGCACTCCTGATGCCGAGAGCTTCAAGTATCACCTATTGTTTTCTCCATTCTGCCCGGTAAGTAGTTCTCCTCCGCTGTTTTTGGAACTTAGGGCATGTTATTTTACTGGTTGCATGCAACTAGAAGCATCCTTCTTCATATTTCTGTTTAAAAACTTAGCTCTAAGAGTTGTTCTATCACCATTTGTTGGTTTGTAGGGTGTTGTTTAGGGTCTTGGCTGAGTAGGGTACTGTTGAAAGCAGTTTTGTGTGCTGGATTGCTCAACTCCAAGGTAAGGGGAGCTAGATATTTTCTGTAAATATGTTGTATGATATATATGTGTGCTGTGTTATGAATTGGTAGTTTGCTTGGACATAAATTATGTTTGTGATGGCTTAAATTGAATGTTCTGAACTATGGAACTAGTGAATCTGTAATATGTCGTTGATAAACTGTCCTAGGTGTGTTTGACTTATGGATTGTGTATGTTAGAGATGTTAGTGGTGATAAAACTGTTGTAAGAGTCATTGAATAGAAATTTGGTGGTTTGGTAGTGTCCTAGACCTTTTGAAAAGAAGTAGGGTAATGAATTTCAGAGTTAGGGGTAATGGGTGTAATTGAACTGTTGGGACAACTTAAACAAGTCAATTGTGACTTGTTAAGAACGTTAAAGTGATCTAAAACATGTGGCTAGTAGCAGAATAGAAATTGGGTCTCTAAGTTGATGATTTTGGTGCTTTAAAGTAGGAACTGAGTCTTAATCGCTTTAGAATCATGGTAGGGAGGTTTAAATTCATTTAAACAAGTTTAATTTGACCTGAATCACAAATTAGAAGAGTTGGAAATTGATAAAAATGGCTAGGAGTGGTAACCTAGGTGTGTGAGTGCATAAATCTATAGAATTCGCGTTCTGCAGATTATGCAGTCTCGATGCGAGTTGTCTCACATAACGAGACCCTGCAGGAGGGTGCTCTCTGTTTGGGGTCATTCATTGTGTGAATCACCAGAGGGTGCTGCTCTCTGCCTGTTGATTCACATAGCGAATTATGTCGTTATGCGACTAAGAGAGGTCTGGGCTCGCTGCCATTTAATTTGAAAGGTGAATTTGGGCACATAGTGAGGTGTTCTAGGTGTGTGCTCTCTGTTTGAGCTCTCGCATAGCGACCTGGGTGCACTATGCGAGAGACTTGAGGCCTGTAGCCTCAACGAGTTAATTCGCAAAGCGAATTTAGGGTGCGTTGTAACAGCATTGTCTCGCCTTGTGAGAAGGAGGTGCGTTGTGTGAATCTCTTAAGTCTATATTTTCTCTTTTGCTCTTGTTTTGGTTGAGAAAAGTGGGTGTACTGATTGAAATGCATAGTATGATGGTGGTAATGTTATTTAATTGAAAGTATGTGAATGTATGAGGTATGTCTGATGAATGAAAGTAACAAAGTGTGTTTCATGGACGTAATTCCATGATCCTCAAGGAGAGGATCCATGGTGGTGCCCTTCTAGTGTGTTTTAGAATGATTTGCATGGAAGCTCAGTCTTGAGGGTTATCCTGAAACTACAATGATCAATCAGTCTCAAGTAGAGAGGATTGAATCATGTCGTGAGTAGTAGCAGGAGGTCTTAGTCATGGAGGCTTCCAATATGCTCTAAGGCGCGGTACAAACTAACCTCGTGAGTGTGATAGGGTGAAACCCATTGGCAACAACTTTGGAAAGCAATAGATGCCACCACAAGAGCATGACCCACCATAGATCGACAATCATTCTAGTCTGGACGAGTCAAATTACAAGTGCAACGAGTCATGTTTATGTAGTCTAGTGTGTCGCAACCGGAATCGCAACGGGACGACGATCCAAAAAAGAAAACGGTGGATTTTGGAAAAAAAGATTTGGAGTCGCCACCATAGTTTATTCTGGAAAACTACGGAAAAACCATAAAATGCATAGGCATGGTCCACGAAAACCAAAGATTGGGTTTGAGGTCGGTTACGTGTAGGGAAAGTATTAGCACCCTACAACGCCTACACGAAGGCAATACCTTTAATTAAATACGGGAATTTGAAGTGGTTTGCAAAATGATTAATTTCCCCTAAAAAGAAAAAAATCAAAAGAGACAAAATATTTTTTTCTAATTTTTGTGCCCGACAAGGGTTGACCTTGCTCCTACGTATTCTCATTGAAAATGAGAAATCAGGGTTACGTAGTTCTTTAGAAACTGTTTGAAAATTTTGTTTGAGAAATTGTTGAGAAAAATTTGTTGAAAAAGATTTGGATTTTTTTTGGATTTTTGGAAAGTGAACCTGACAAGGACTAGCCTTGCTCCTACGTATCTCCATTCTTGATGGAGAATCAAGGATCACATAGTTCTAGCTGAAAGGTGGTTTGTTTGTTTGAAAAAGAAATGTTTGGTATTTCTGGTATTTTTTTATGTGAGAAAAAGAAAAGTCTCAGCACGAGGACGATGCGAGTGATCACACACGTGCCTGAACCTTTAAAATGCTTTCGATATTATTATAAAAGGGGAAAAGATCTTAGCGCGAGGCTGATGTGAATGATCGCAAACACGCTTAAACCTTTAAAATATTTTTGTTATTTTATAAAAGGGGAAAAGGTCTTAACACGAGATTGATGCAAATGATCGCACACACGCTTAAACCTTTAAAAGATTTTTGTTATTTTATAAAAGTGGAAAAGGTCTTAGCGCGAGGTTGATGCGAATGATCGCACACACGCTTAAACCTTTAAAATATTTTTTTGTTATTTTATAAAAGGGAAAAAGGTCTTAGCACGAGGCTGATGCGAATGATCGCACACACGCTTAAACCTTTAAAATATTTTTTTATTGTTTTTGTGGTTTTTAATATTCATACAAAAGTAGATAAAATAAAATAAATAGGTAAATAACAAAATGAAAATAAAAGGTAGCAAAATAGAAACAAAATAAATAGGTAAATAAAAATGAAACTGAAAAGTAGAAGTCAAAAAAACTAAAATAAACAAAATAATAAGTGAAAGAGGTGTGCTACTGCTTAAACGAGAAATGGGGTGTCCAAATCAAATTTAGTGCTAACAACTGACGGGGCCAAAGCCCTAGTGGGGGTGTGAAAATGAAACCGCAGGGGCTGCAAGGAGGTAAAAGGCTTTTCCTTTCTTTTTTTTAAAAAAATGGAATGGGCCTAAGCCCAAAGACGATGGGGTGCAATTCAGCAGAAACAGGGGTGCAAATAGGGTTTTCTGCTTTTTTTTTTTGTTTTGGCCCAACGTTGGCCCAGGCTTGTTCTCTTTAGGGGTTCTCTCTTACTTCCCCATTTCTCACTTACTACACTCAAACACATCAGAGACTCAAAGTCTTGTTCTCTCAAACCAGCCCAGGGTTAGGATTGCCTCACAACCACTTTCGCTAGCCTTGGCATCGCCGGCGACACTACAACCCACCAGAGCCACCGCCGGCCATTCGTGCACTCACTCCGCCCTAACCTCCACGAGTTACCGCCACAGGAATGCCAATCCCTCGTCGGACCACCACCGTGAGTGACCAACGTGTCTCCAAGAGCCAACGTGAACCCTAGTCGCGCCACCATGGATGCCACCACGCGAATCTCCTTCGCGCAACACAGCAACGCACCCAAACCCACAATCGCGTCATCTTCTCACTGCAAGCGCCGCCCAGAACGCCGAATTCCATGCCCATCGCGACAACGCCTCCGTCTTCTCCATCATTGCATCACCGTGTTCCTCCTCCACAACCCAGGCCACACAAAAAAACTCAGCGTCGTCGTGCCTTCAACAGTAGCCTTGCTTCCATCGTTGCATTCATTCAAAATCTATGCTTGCCAACCCCTTTGATTTACGCATTGTTGTGTGACAGTGAAAAGCCAAAGAAAAGGTAGGTAGGGAATTGGAATTACCCAGACCGAGAGGAACAAGGTGAATAACGGCGATGATAGATGATGGTGCCGTGAGCAACTCAAAACAATTGGGTTTGCTTCATCTCTTTCGCAGACGTGAGGAGTCAAAATTTGGGGGAAACTGTTTATGGATGAAACCTGACAGAGATACCTTTGTGTTCTTTCGAGACTCAAGAACATGAAATAAACGCTAAGGTATTGAACCTGGTTTTGTTATTGGTTTGTTCTCTTCTGTGATTTTTTTTATGCAGGGAAGCTAGAAACAAAGGTGTAATGAGAAGGATAATAATGGGGATGTGAACGGCATATGGAGTCCTTTAGATGATCTTGACGGCGGAGAGGAATCGAAAAGTGGCTATGGGATGGTTTGGATATAGTGGCAAGATTTTGCTTCTGTTCGATAATGCATTGCTATTTACTAGGGGAGGCTAGGGATAGCAAGCCAGTAATTAGTAATAGGCTCTTTTCACCGAGGGATCGGGCTAAGGGTAGGCCAAGAAAGTTTGCATAACAATTAGATAATAAAGCAATTTAAACAAGAGGAGTAGATAAGAGAGAGCGGATAAGATGAAATTGTAAACCCCCAACAACTCCATTCAACCATAGTCTTTTTCGTCAACTGAATCAACGTATTGCATGTTTATTTTGTGTTTTTGCATTCCACACAATTAATTTTTCTTTACAAGTCTTACGATTTCAATTCGAACAAACGGTAAGGCCTTCAAGTCTCTTGGGAAGAACGATATTGGGTTTTACCAATTATATTACTTCGAACGATCTGGTACGATTGCCAGTGAGTCAACAAGTTTTTGGCGCCGTTGCCGGGGATTCGAGGTTTAACGTTTTCAAGTATTGTAGATTGACTGAATTTGACTTGTTTGTAATTATTCGTTTTTTTTTCTTATTTTGTTTTGTTTTGTTTTGTTTTCTGTAAAAGTGCTTTTAGGGTTTGCTTCTTGTGTATGCAAGAAGCAATACATACTAGAAGCAGAAAAGACCAGCAACCTCTTTTAGAAGGACTCTTGGACAGGAGAAGGAGGAAAGTCAGACGTCCTGCAAGTGAAAACTTTCCTTCTCCTGAGGAACTTTTGCATTCTTCTCCTGAGACATTGGATATTGAGGAGATGGCGGACCAACCTCTTCCAAGACGCACACTGGGGGACTCAGCAAACACAGTGGGTCCTTTGAACTTCAACAGCATAACTATACCAGCTGACAATACAACCAACATGGTGATGAGCCCTGCACTCATCCAGTTAGTTCAGAACAACCAATTTCACGGGTTGTCAAATGAGAATCCATATAATCATTTGACTTTCTTTGATGAAATTTGTAATACTGTCACGATCTCTGGAGTTTCGGATGATAGGGTCAGACTCAGCCTGTTTCCTTTCTCTCTGGGAGGAAATGCTAAAGATTGGTTGCATTCATTCCCGGAAGGAACTTTTAGAAATTGGGATACGTTGGCAAGACATTTTGTCAGTAAATTCTTTCCGCAGACCAAGATTAATCAAGGAAAGCTGGAAATTTCTTCATTCAAGCAAGGAATGGAAAAAACTCTCATTTAAAGGCCTGTTGAGGAAAACTTTAGTCCATGGATTTGATAAGACCTCATATTTACTTGTTTTCCTTGGAGGGCTAAATACTCAGTCTAAGATGATGTTGGATGCTTCGGCTGGAGGCAGTATAAATAGAAAGACTGAAGATGAGGCTTATGATTTGATTGAGGAGATGGCTCTGAATGAAGTGTCTCAAAGCGAAAGGGGAGTACAGAAAGGAGGACTCTTGCATATCCCTGCTAATGATTTGCACAAAATCATCTCCTTAACCAAAAATTGGACAAGCTAACGAAGGTCCTTTCTAAATTTCCAACGGGGTTAAGGAATATTTCTCAAACTCAGCAGCTTTGCGATTTATGAGGTGGTGACCACATCAATGGTCAATGTGCTTTCATTGAAGAAATGCAGCAGGAAGTGAACTACATGGGGAATCAATTCCAGTACAAGCAAGGTAATTTTAACCAAGGCAATTCTAGCCAAGGTTGGAAAAACCACCCCAGTATTGGGCAGAATCAAAATGCTTCTTTTGGGCAAGGAGGAAACTTCCGGCAGTAACAACCCTCACCATTATGGCAGCAGGTTAGCAGCTTAACAGAGACGGTCAGAGAATTAAATGACCGATTTGATAAATTTTTGAAAGTCTATGAGTCTCAACAAGTTAGTGACCAAGCCAACTTTAGGTCATTAGAAACACAGATTGGGCAGCTGTCTGAAAGGGTTGAAACCACCGAGAAGAATCAGTTCCGGGCTAACACTGATGTTAACCCCAAAGATGAGTACAAAGTTGTTATGACAAGAACTAAAAGGAAACCAGTAGAGGAAATAATTGAACTTGGGAGCAGTGAAGATGAGGACATGAGTTGTAATGACAAATTTATTAACCAGAAGTGTTGTGAAGATAGAAGAGAAGAAAAAGAAAGAGAACAGGAGAGTTACCGAGAGCCATTCCGGGAAATCTTTAATCGGGTAACCGTTACTCCTGGAGCATTTCCACAACTTCCTGAGTATGACAAGAGGATCAGATACTATCTTGGAGAGGAAATTGATCTTGATGATGAAGAAGATCAGGAACGGTCAGTTAAGCCTAGAAAGAAGGATCATCCACAGAAAATGAAGGATTTAGGGAATTTGACTCTTCCTTGCATGATCAATGATGTGAATATAGGGAGAGCCATGATTGATTCAGGATCAACTGTTAATTTGATGCCCTTTAGTGATTTCAAGAAGATTGGAGGGTTAAAATTAAAACCATCCAACACTACCCTGACAGTTGCAGATGGATCCATTAAGAAGCCCGTGGATATGGTGGAAGATGCAATTGTCCAAATTGAGGAGTTAGAATTTTTGGTCGACTTTATAGTCATGGACATGGCTAATGAGGGAAGAATTCCATTAATCTTGGGAAGACCTTTCATGAGGACTTCTAAAATGGTTATACGTGTCCATGATGGAGGAATAAAGTTAAGAGATCATGACCAAATGCTAATTTATGGCTCTAAGGAAACTAAAATGAGAATAAGGAGAAGAGCCAAATATAAAAGGGCTAGAAGAGAAGCTGCAAAAGAGGAAAACACCACAGGTATTGATCGTCTTGACAATTGTAATGTTTTGCAGATACTTGAGGAGGAGAAGGTATGCAGAGAGGAATCACCCCACTCAGAGGACACACCATTTCTGCGTGGCATGTTAATGCGATTCAAAAACAGAAAGTGGATTGTGAATAGGAAGCTCAAGGAGGAAGGAATGGTGGAAATCAAAAGGCCATACTCCACAGCAATTCGAAGAGTGGAAAGAATAAAGTTGAGTAGGTGGGATGATGAAGACCCCAGTGTGAAGAAGAAGAGTTTATTTGCTGGAAAACACATTTTGTTTTTTTTCAAAAACATTTTATTATTTTAATTTTTGTTTAACATATAAATTTTGAATTTTTGAACAATTTTGGGGTAGCATCTACTGAGGGATGCTAATTTTTGTATCCACTAAAGGATACCAGGAAGGCACACCTACTGATGGGTGTTGGAAGGATTTGCACTTACTGACAAGTGCTAAACAAGTTTGGTCAGGCTCGTGATGTTAAACAAGTGCTACTAGGAGGCAACCTAGATTCTCTCTTTCACTTTTGCATTTTAAATTCTTAGAATAGGTTACTTTTTATTTTCAGTATGTATGCTTAACTTGAATACTTTTCTGAAGATGCTTGACTAAATAATCTGCATGATGAGTTTATTTGATGATGATCTGATGTGAATAATAATTGAGTTGTGTTGCATGTGGATATTTGGTGAAACAGATGTGTGATGAGTTATGATTGTGGTTATGATGCTAAGCAAGGTGTATGAATGAACGTGTGTGAGAAAGCATGTTGTGTGAGGTATTGAGCTCTAGAGTTTTATTGTTATATGAATTTATTCAACGGAAAGCATGAATGATATTGCCTAAGTCTTGATGATTGATTGAATTGCATGTATATGTCATATGATCAAGGCCATTTTTGGAAGCCCTTACTTAGCAAAATTTTTACCCAAAGTGCTTGAAATTTTATACCCTTTTTGAACCTTGGCCCTAAACAGAATGAAAATCCTTGTGCTGAATCTATTTACTTTGAACTGGGTTAATGACTGTAAGTACATTCAAGGTTCAAGTTTGGGGTTGTGGGGAAAGTTTGAATGGCAAAATGAAAGGCATTGAGCTCAAGTGCTGAAAATGAAAAATACATGAGAAAAAGAAAATCATGAAAGATGAGCTCAATGTTAAAATAAAAGAAAAAGGGAAGAAGTTAGGGACAAGTGAGATTGGTTAAGAAAGAGAATTGAACTTGAACCTTGAATGATAAATGAGGTCTCTTGATTCAAAGATTTTGTGATCCAGAAAAACCAATTTTTCTTGTAGCCCATCCTCATTACAAGTCTTGGAAAAGTCCTTTTGATGGCATTTACATGTAAGGATTTTGATTGTTTGAGATGAATGGCAATCTTATTTCATGTAACTTGTGAATGATAGAGAGTAGGAGTGTCACCCTAAACACTTGAGTGATTGAGTGAAACACTTGCTTGGTGAGAATTTCTAAATTTCATGATTGCATCTTTGCTTAGTGTATTGGTCATTCATAATATATAACATCTGTTGAGGAATGTGTGAGATAACTAAATTGAAAGCATGCATGCATCTTGATTTGATTATCACTGACGATCTGAAATTGAGTAGTTCTCATAATGTACTTTAGGAATGTTGAACCATTGGATGAAATTGTAGAAAGCCAAGTTTTGTTTTGTTTTGTTTTGATTGCTTGAGGACAAGCAAAGTTCTAAGTTTGGGGTTGTGATAACGGTTGAAAAACCGTTATTTTCATATGTTATTTTAGACCAAATTACTCCCTTTACTGCTTAAAACGAGCTTAGAATCAAGCAAAACTCAATAAATGAGTCAGTAGATAGTCAAAAGCTATTTTTAGCGATATTATGTTTGTTTTGCATTGTTTTGTAGCAATTTTGATGGAAGAGAAGAATGGAGTTGAAGATGAAGGTCTTAGACTCAGGACAGAGGAAGAAAACGAAGAAAAGAAGAGTCTAGGAACTGCCCAGCGGCAAAATTCACCGATGGGCGGCCAAATAAGAGGAGTTGCCACCCTGGCGTGGACGCTTGGCGGTTTTGCGATTAAAGGCAAACCATCGGGCGGTGGACCCCTGGCGCCGAGCGGTGGTGCGATTAGAGGCAAACCGCCCGGCGGCATAAGTGTGACGTCGGGCGGTTGTCTGCTGGGCTTGGGCCTATTTTCTGTGGCGCTCCTTAGCTATAAATAGCCCTATTGCGATTTCATTCTCATTCTTTTGACAGAAGAGGGCGGCCATACCTAATTTTCACTCTCTGGAGAAGATCTCTTGGATGTGTAGGCTCCTTTTCATCCTATCTAGGGTTTGCTCTTCCATTCTTCCATTATTTTCATCTAGGTTCACCATGACAATGCTGAACTAAACCCTTTTGTTGTTGGGGGAAACAATGTAATCTTTTGAAACTCTCTTTTATTGAAACTCTTGTTTATTTATATGATTGTCATATGCTTTGATTATCAATTGTTGGGTTCTCATCTACGCTTAAAGCTTTTATCATTTAACTCATTCGATAATTGTTGTTTGTCTCTATTGATACGGGAACGTTCAGTAATGTCATGAACTAGTGAGAAATTCCTTGATTAATGAAATACCACCTAGGGATAGGGAGGTAGGACGATCAATTGTTTTTGCTTCTTTTTGGTAATGCATTGCTAGTTACTAGGGGAGGCTAGGGATAGGAAGCCAGTAATTAGTAATAGGCTCTTTTCGCCGAGGGATCGGGTTAAGGGTAGACCAAGAAAGTTTGCATAACAATTAGATAACAAAGCAATTTAAACAAGATGAGTAGATAAGAGAGAGTGGATAAGATGAAATTGTAAACCCCCAACAACTTCATTCATCCATAGTCTTTTTCGTCAACTGAATCAACGCATTGCATGTTTATTTTGTGTTTTTGCATTCCACACAATTAATTTTTCTTTACAAGTCTTACGATTTCAATTCGCACAAATGATAAGGCCTTCGAGTCTCTTGGGAAGAACGATATTGGGTTTTACCAATTATATTACTTGGAATGATCTGGTACGCTTGCCAGTGAGTCAACACCTAGCTAAGGTGATGTTACCCAATCCTAAGAAAAGTAAAATAGGCTCTAAAACTTTTAATTGCATGTTCTTAGACTATGCAGAACATAGTGCTCCTATAGGTTTCTGGTTCTTAAGAGTGATGCGATTAAGCGTAACACTATAATGGAAACAAAAAATGTTGAGTTATTTTAACATGTTTTTCCCTTAAAGGTTAGTAAGACATATGATCCTATTAATAATAATAGTGATACCTTGAATGAGGATTTGAGAATAAGTAAAAGATAAAGGAAAGAAACTTCCTTTGGAGATGACTTTTATACTTAGCTCGTTCATAATAATCTAACTAGCTTTGTAGAGGCTACTAGTTCTCCTAATGCGAAACAACGGGATAAGGCCATTAGGATTGAATTTGAATCAATCAAGAAAAATAATACTTGGACTTTAGTAATTTTCCTAAAGGAGCAAAACCCATTGGTTGTAAGTGGATCTTTAAGAGAAAATACCATCCTAATGGATCCATAGGGAAGTATAAGGCAAGATTAGTAGCAAAAGGTTTTACTCAAAACCCAACATAAATTACTTTGATACCTTTGCCCATGTGATTATGATTTTCTCCATTCGTGTATTGTTAGCTCTAGCAGTTATCCATAAACTAGTGATACACCATATGGATGTTAAAACAACCTTTTTGAATGGTGATTTGAAGGAAGAAATTTATATTACTCAACCTAAAAGGTATGTAGTACATGGTCAAGAAAACAAAGTATGCAAACTTTTAAAATCTTTGTATGGGTTGAAACAAGTACCAAAACAATAGCATGAAAAACTTGATAATGTATTGTTATGTGATGGGTTTTCACCTAATGATGTTGATAAATGTGTGTAATTTAAAATTGGAAATGGTGATTGTGTCATTATATGATTGTATATGGATGACAAGTTAATTTTTGGTACGTGCAATGAGATTTTTGGTAGAAATAAATATTTTCTAGGATCAAATTTTGAAAATAAAGGCATGGGTGAAGCCAATGTGATTTTAGATATTAGAATCATAAGGAAGGAAGATAATATATTACAATCCCAAGAACAATACATTGAGAAACTTCTTAAGAAGTTCAGGTTTTATGACTTTAAACTAGAGAGTACCCCTTATGATGTTAATTCTAAATTAATGGAAAATAAAGGAGAATCTATTTATCAGCCTCAATATGCCCAGATAATCGAGAGCTTACTGCACTTGATGAGCTTTTCTAGATCTGATATTGATTATGCATTAATTAGACTGAGTAGGTACACTCAATGTCCAAATCAGAAACATTAGGATGCACTTGCTAGGCTTATGATATACTTAAGAGGTTAAATGGATTATGTCATTGAATATAGTGGATTTCTTGTTGTACTAGAAGGGTATAATGATGTTAACTAGATCTTTGATTTGGATGATAGAAAATCCACTAGTTGTTATTTATTCACACTTGGGGGTGGTGCAATTACATGGAGATCAGCCAGACAAACAATTATTGCAAGATCAACAATGGAATCAAAGTTTTTCGCTCTTAAGATGGTTGGTAATAAAGCCAAGTGGTTTAAAATCTTCTTAGCAAACATTCCATTAAGAATTAAGCCAACCTCATCGGTGTTAATACACTCTGATTGCCAATAGACAATAACTAGCTAAAAACAAGAATTACGATGGAAAGAATAGACACATACAAGTGAGACATAATTTTGTGAAGCAGTTGCTAAAGAATGGAACTATTTCTATTGATTATGTGAAGTCAGAACGAAATCTAGCAAATCCTCTGATAAAACTCCTAGGAAGACAAATGATATTAGAAACATCAAGGGGAATAAGGCTTAAGCCACTTACAAACAAACAAGTGATAGTAAATTGATAACGGTTGAAAACACCGTTATTTTATACTTAATTTTGATACTAAAAACACCCTTTATGACTTAGAAACTAGCTTGAAATCATGTTTACGCTTAAGTTATGAGATTAAGAGAGTTGTGGCTTTATGCTTGGTTTTCCTTGTTTTGACAAGAATTAAGATGAATTGGAAGAAGAAGTTGAAGTAGCAAGGAGTTGGGACTCAGGAAAGCTGGAAAAGCATCATAAAGAGGAATCGCATTGGCGCCTGAGCGCCCTTTTTGTACTGCTGAGCGCTAGTTTACTACTGCAGTTCACGCCTGGGTGCCCTTTTGGGGCGCTGAGCGCAACTCTAGAACCGTAGGTGAGGCTTGGGTGCCCTTTTAGGGGCGCTGAGCGCTGAGTTCTCCCATTCGCGCCTGGGCGGCCTAAGTGGGTCGCTGAGCGTCAACGAGTGGGCTTGGGCTGTATTTTTCTGAGCTATTTAATGATTTGGACAACCTAGAGAATGTATCTTTTGACGGAAAGAAGCGCGAAAACACCCTTTCTCACCCCTTGGAGGCGAATTTTGAGGCGGAAGCTCCGATCTTCAACTTTAAAGGTTTCATCTTTCATTCTTTTCCATATTTCATCTAGTTTCACCATGTCTATGATGAACTAAACTTCAATTGTTGTTGGGGAAACGATATAATCATTTGAAACTCTCATGTGTTGAATTGGTTTATATTATAAATGCTTTACTTCATTAATTGTTAGGGTTATTCCTATTTACTCTATGCTTGCTTTGTTTGATTCATTCAAAAGCATGATAATTCATTTTGTCGTTATGGACATACGGGGAAATCTAGAACTGAGGAATCTCTCCCAAAAGCAGTATTGCCTAGACATAGGGATATGAGGGTTGGTTGTCTTTAAGCTTCTGTGCGAATGTAATGCATAATTAATTGCTAAGGAGACAGACAATGTAAAATAGTAATTAATGATAGGCTTTCTTCACCGAGACATCGGGTTTAAAATAAATTAGAAAGTGACATTAACATTAATGACGAGGACGAATTCAAAAATACATTAGAGTGGATAGGATAAGTCAAAATCCCCAACAACATAATTATTCCATATTTTACACACCAATCACCTGTGCATTCTTATTCTCAATTGATCAACATTTGCATTCATATTTATTTTCTGCATTATAAACTCAATGATTTTGTTTTCAAGTCTTAATTAATCAAGAAACCACATGAATGTCTAAGTCGTGAGTCTCTAGGGAAAACAATACTTGGTCTTACCAATTATATTACTTGATATGATTCAATACACTTGTCGGAGTCTTAACATAAATCAACCTTTTGTGATTGGAGATCTCATTAATAAGGATCATATGGGTAAAAACAAGTCACTTGTTAGTTCTGATGATTTTAAATCAAATATGTCCATTCTTATGGTGTGTGTGTGTGTGTGTGTGTGTGAAAGTGTTAAAGACTGCATTTTTGAGAGGTTAAACTTTATAATTAAACAAAGTTTTAATGATCTTCATATCCCTTACGGGTGGTGTATGATTTGCGGAATACACTTGATGAAATCACCTATATGAGTGTCAAGTGGGTCACTTGCATGAAATCTTAGCATGATCTTTAAATTACTCATAAATACTGGGCATGTGCATGGTATAATAAGCGCAACATAGCAATAACAACAAGGATTGTGGGAGTGTCTTGCAATTGATAAACCTCTAATACACGTCAAGTGTCTTTGGTTCATACAGTTTGCTATACAAACTATATTGTATGTTAAGTTTTTTGATCTAAGACTGGTTCATATAGCTTGCTATACCGACTCTAATGCATTACATCCTATGAAACTCAGGATAAAAGTTTCTTATCTTTCTTTTAATCTTTGTTAACCATCATAACAAAGATTTGCAATATTGCTTTATATACAATCCATTTCCAAGTTTACAAGAGGCCATCATTGAAAAAGGATTACTTGCAAAATGTAAAATCTATTTTGAGACAGAACTATTTGGGTCAAAGACCTTTTCTATATTCTTTCTTTTGCAATATGTGGAGGATTGTTGTAAAATAATATTTTATTGCAAAAGACACGTTAGTTTTGAACGTTGGGTGATAACTGTTGAAAAACAGTTATTTTCATGCTTCATTTGAGATCAAAATACACCCTCTAAGGCTTAGAATGAGCTTAGAATCAAGCAAAACATGTTAGTTGAGTCAGTTGAGAGTCAAAAGTTGTCTTTAGAGATATTATGCTTGTTTTGCAGTGTTTTTGATGAAGATGAAGAATGAGATTGAAGATGGAAGGTCTTAGACTCAAGAAAGATGAAGAAACATGAAGAAAAGAAGAGTCTGGGAACCGCCCAGCGCCCAAAATCCAATGTTGGGCGGCCAAATGCGAGGGGCAGCCACCGTCTCGCGCTCAGGCGGTGCAGCCACGCGGTTTTGGGATTAGAGGCAAACCGTCAGGCGGCGCAATTCACTGTCGGGCGGTGGTGCGATTAAGGGGAAACCGCCGGGCAGCAAAAGTGTGGCGTCGAGCGGTTGTCTGTTGGGCTTGGGCCTAAATTATGTGACGCTCCTCAGCTATAAATAGCCCTAGTGCGAGTTTAGATGAATTCTTTTGACAGAAGAGGGCAGCCATACCTAATTTTCACTCCTTGGAGAAGATCTCTTGGATGTTTAGGCTCTTTTTTATTCAATCTAGGGTTTTTTTTTCATTCTTCCATCATTTTTCATCTAGTTTCCCCATGACAATAGTGAACTAAACCCTTTTGTTGTTGGGGAACAATGTAATCTTTTGAAACTCTCTTTTATTGAAACTTTTATTTATTTATATGCTTGTTGTATGCTTTGATTATCAATTGTTGGGTTCTCATTTGTGCTTAATGTTTTTATCGTTTAACTCATTCGATAATTGTTGTTTGTCTTTATTGATACGGGGACATAAGGTACTGTCATGAACTGGTGAGAAATTCCTTGATTAAGCAATACCACCTAGGGATAGGGGGTAGGACGATCAATTGTTTTCGCTTCCGTTTATAATGCATTATTAATTACTAGGGGAGGCTAGGGATAGCAAGCCAGTAATTAGTAATAGGCTCTTTTCGCCGAGGGATCGGGTTAAGGGTAGACTAAGAAAGTTTGCATGACAATTAGATACAAAGCGAGTTAAATAAGAGGAGTAGATAAGAGAGAGTGGATAAGATGAAATTATAAACCCCAACAACTCCATTCATCCATAGTCTTTTGCTCGTCAATTGAATCATTCGCATTTGCATGTTTACTTGTTGTTTCTTGCATCCAAACCAATCACTTTTTCTTTACAAGTCATACAATTTCAATTTGCCCGAACAATAAGGCCTTCGAGTCTCTTGGGAAGAACGATATTGGGTTCTACCAATTATATTACTTGAAACGATCTGGTAAGCTTGCCAGTTTTGTTTAACAAGTTTTTGGCGCCGTTGCCGGGGACTCGAGGTTTAACTTTTTCAAGTCGTGTAGATTGATTGAAATTTGACTTGTTTGTAATTTTTGTTTACATTTTTTTGTTTATTTTTATATTATTTTTTTCTGTAAAAGTGCTTTTAGGTTTTTTGTTTCTTGTGTATGCAGGAAACAATACACACTAGAAGCAAAAAGAACCAGTAACCTCTTCTAGAAGGGCTTTCAGACAGGAGAGGAAGGAAAATTAGACATCCTGCACGTGAAAATTTTTCCTCTCCTGAAAGACTTTTGCAATCTTCGCTAGAGACCTTTGCACAAGATTTTGAGGAGATGGCGGACCAACCTCCTCCAAGACGCACACTGGGGGACTCATCAAATACAGTGGGTTCTTTGCACTTCAACAATATAGTCATACTAGCAGATAATGCAACAAACATGGTGATGAACCCTGCACTCATCCAGTTAGTACAGAGCAACCCATTTCACGGGATGTCAAATGAAAATCCCTATAATCATTTGACTGTTTTTGGTGAAATTTGCAATACCGTCAAGATGAACGGAGTGTCGGATGACAGGGCCAGACTCAGCTTGTTTCCTTTCTCTCTTGGAGGAAACGCTAAAGATTGGTTGCATTCATTCCCAGAAGGTACTTTCAAAAATTGGGAGGCTGTGGCAAAACAATTTGTCACTAAATTCTTTCCACAGAAAAGATCAACCAAGGGAAGCTGGAAATTTCTTCGTTCAAGCAAGGAATGGAAGAAACTCTTGGACAGGCTTGGGACAGATTTAAAGGCCTGTTGAGGAAAACCCCAGTCCATGGGTTTGACAATACCTCATATTTACTTGCTTTCCTTTGAGGGCTACACACTCAGTCAAAGATGATGTTGGATGCCTCAGCCGGAGGCAGTATAAATAGAAAGACTGAAGATGAGGCTTACGAATTGATTGAAGAAATGGCTATGAATGAAGTAACACAAAGTGAGAGGGGCGTACAGAAAGGAGGACTCTTGCATCTCCCTGCTAATGATGCTATGGTTGCTCAGAATCATCTCCTTACTCAAAAACTGGATAAGTTAACAAAGGTCCTTTCTGAACTTCCAAAGGGGATATGGAATATTTCTCAAACTCAACAACTTTGCGATTTATGTGGTGGAGACCATATCAATGGTCAATGTGCTTTTCCTGAAGAAATGCAGTAGGAAGTCAATTACATGGGAAATCAATTCAAGTATAGGCAAGGTAACTCTAACTAAGGCAATTCTAGCCAAGGTTGGAAAAACCACCCCAGTATTGGACAGAATCAGAATACTTCTTCTGGGCAAGGAGGAAACTTCCGGCAGCAACAACCATCACCTTTATGGCAGTAGGTGAGCAGCTTGACAGAGACTGTTAGAGGCTTAAGTGACAGATTTGATAAATTCTTGAAAGTTTATGAGTCTCAACTAGCTAGTGACCAAGCCAGCTTCAGAGCATTGGAGACACAGATTGGGCAGCTGTCTAAAAGTGTAGAGACCACTGAGAAGAATCAGTTTAGGGCTAACACTGATGTTAACCCTAAAGAGGAGTGCAAAGTTGTTCTGACAAGAAATAAAAGGAAAACAGAAAGGGAAAGAATTGAAATTGAGAGCAGCGAGGAAGAAGATGAAGAGATGATGAGTGTTGATGAATTTAAAGAGTAGACAAGCAGCAAAGACAAAGAAAAAGAAGAGGAGAAAGAAAAAGATAAAGAAGGTTTCAGAGAGCCACTTAGGGAAATCTTTAATCAGGTGACTGTTACTCCTTTAGTACTTCCCCAAATTCTTGATTATGATGAGAGGATCAAGTACTATCTTGGAGAGGTAATTGATCTTGATGATGAAGAAGATCAGGAAAGAGTTGTTAAGCCTAGAAAGAAGGATCATCCACCAAAATTGAAGGATTTAGGGAATTTGACTCTTCCTTGTGTTATTAATAATGTGGATATAGGAAGACCCATGATTGATTCAGGATCAAGTGTTAATTTGATTCCCTTTAGTGATTTCAAAAAAATTGGAGGACTAAAATTAAAACCAGCTAATATTATCCTGACAGTTGCGGATGGATCTATTAAGAAGCCAATTGGTATGGTGGAAAATGCAATTGTTCAAATTGAGGAGTTGGAGTTCTTGATTAATTTTCTAGTAGTGGACATGGCAAATGAGGGAAGAATTCCATTAATCTTGGGAAGACCTTTCATGTGGACTTCTAAAATTGTGATATGTGTCCATGACGGGAGAATGATGTTAAAAGATCAAGACCAAGTGTTAACTTATAGTGGCTCTGAAGAAAACAGAATGAGAATAAGAAGAAGATCCAGATATAAAAGGGCCAGAAGTGAAGCTGCAAAATAGGAGAACACCATAGGTATTGATCATCTTAATAGTTGTAATACTTTGCAGATACTTGAGGAAAAGAAGGTAGACAAAGGAGAGTCAACCCACTCAGAGGACACACCATTCCTGCATGACATGTCAGTAAGATACAAAAACAGGAAGTGGATTGTCAACAGGAAGTTTAAATAGCAAGGAATGATGGAGATCAGAAGGCCATACTCCACAGCAATTCGAAGAGTGGACAGAAGAAAGTTGAGGAGTTGGGATGATGGAGATCCCAACGTGAAGAAGAATATTTGTGTTGCTGGAAAACACATTTTGTATTATAAAACATTTTATTATTTATTTTTATTTGTTGGACATGTAATTTTTGGGTTTTTGAACAATTTTTGGGTGGCATCTACTGGGGGGTGCTAATTCTTTCAAAGTTACTGAAGATCACAAGACAGTACACCTACTGAAGGGTGTTGGGAGACACTTGCCGATGAGTGCTAGAACAGGTTTGGGTCAGGCTCGTGACGTTAAACAAGCGCTATTAGGAGGCAACCTAGGTTCTTTCTTTCATTTTGCATTTTGAATTTTTAGAATAGGTTGAACTTTTATTTTATTTGTAGTGTCTGTGCTTGGCTTGAAAATTTTTTTGATAATGTTTGACTGAATGACATGAGTGATAAGTTTATTTGATGATGATGTGATGTGGATGATAATTGATTTGTGTTGCATGTTGATATTCAAGTGACAAAGTTCACTAGCAATGTGGACAGATGTGTGATGAATTATGATTATGGTTATGATGTTAAGCAGGGTGTATGAATGAATGATGTGTGTGAGAAAGTATGTTGTGTGAGGTATTGAGCTCCAGAGTTTTCATTGTTGTATGTATTGTTCACTGGAAAACATGAATGATATTGCCTAAATCTTGATGATTGATTGAATTCCATGTGAATGTCATATGATCAAGGCCATTTTTGAAAACCCTTTTCTAGCCAAATCTTTCACCCAAAGTGTTTGAAATATTACCCTTTTTGAACCTTAGCCTGAAACAGGATGGGAGCCCTTGATTTGAAATTCTTTACCTTGAGTTGGGTTGAGCTTAACTGTATGTTTTGACAAGGCTCAAGTTTGGGGTTATGTGGGGGAATTGAAAGGCAATTGAAAAGCATTGAGCTCAAATATGGAAAAAGAAAATTGCATGAGAAAAAGAAAAGAAAAGAAGAAAAGCATGAAAATGAGCTCAGTGTAAAAATAAAAGAAAAGGGAAGAAGTTGGGAATAAGTGAGATTAGTGAGGAAGAGAGTTGTGCTTAAGCTTTGAACATTATTGTGGCTCTCTGAACTCAAGGATTTTGCATTCCAGAAAAACCAATTTTTCTTGTTAGCCCAGCCTCAATACAAGCCATAGAAAACTCCTTATGATGGCATTTGCATGTGAAGATTTTGATTGTTTGAGATGAATGACAATTTTGTTTCATGTAACTTGTGAATAATAGAGAGTTGGAGTGTCACCTTAAACACTTGAGTGATTGAGTGAAACATTTGCTTGGTGAGACTTGACAAATTTCATGCTTATATCTTGCGCACTGGATTGGTCATCCATAAAGTGTATCATCTGTTGAGAAATATTTCATCATGTGAACTGAATTGAATTGAAAGCACGCATGCATTTTGATTTGATTTCACTGAAAGTCTGAAATTGAGTAGTTCTTGTCATGAATGTTGGGAGTGTTAAACTATTGGATGAGAAAGTGGAAGGCCAAGTTTTGTTTTGTTTCCTTGAGGACAAGCAAAATTATAAGTTTGGGGTTGTGATAACTGTTGAAAAACAGTTCATTTGAGATCAAAATACACCCTCTAAGGCTTAGAATGAGCTTAGAATCAAGTAAAACACGTTAGTTGAGTCAGTTGAGAGTCAAAAGTTGTTTTTAGAGATATTATGCTTGTTTTGCATTGTTTTCCAGCGTTTTTGATGAAGATGAAGAATGGGATTGAAGATCGAAGGTCTTAGACTCAAGAAAGATGAAGAAACATGAAGAAAAGAAGAGTCTAGGAACCGTCCAGCGCCCAAAATCCAATGCTGGGCGGCCAAATGCGAGGGGCAGCCACTGTCTCGCGCCCTGGCGGTGGCGCGATTAAGGGGAAACCGTCGGGCGACAAAAGTGTGGCGTCGGGCGGTTGCCTGTTGGACTTGGGCCTGAATGCTGCGACACTCCTCAGCTATAAATAGCCCTAGTGCGAGTTTAGATGCATTCTTTTGACAGAAGAGGGCGGCCAGACCTAATTTTCACTCCTTGGAGAAGATCTCTTGGATGCTTAGGCTCCTTTTTATCCAATCTAGGGTTTTTTTTTCATTCTTCCATAATTTTTCATCTAGTTTCACCATGACAATGATGAACTAAACCCTTTTGTTGTTGGGGAACAATGTAATATTTTGAAACTCTCTTTTATTGAAACTCTTATTTATTTATATGTTTGTCGGATGCTTTGATTATCAATTGTTGGGTTCTCATCTGTGCTTAATGCTTTTATCGTTTAACTCATTCGATAATTGTTGTTTGTCTTTATTGATACGGGGACGTACGATACTGTCATGAATTGGTGAGAAATTCCTTGATTAAGCAATACCACCTAGGGATAGGGGGGTAGGACGATCAATTGTTTTCGCTTCCGTTTATAATGCATTATTAATTACTAGGGGAGGCTAGGGATAGCAAGCCAGTAATTATAATAGGCTCTTTTCGCCGAGGGATCGGGTTAAGGGTAGACTAAGAAAGTTTGCATGACAATTAGATAACAAAGCGAATTAAATAAGAGGAGTAGATAAGAGAGAGTGGATAAGATGAAATTGTAAACCCCAACAACTCCATTCATCCATAGTTTTTTTGTCGTCAATTGAATCATTCGCATTTGCATGTTTACTTGTTGTTTCTTGCATCCAAACCAATCACTTTTTCTTTACAAGTCATACAATTTCAATTTGCACGAACGATAAGGCCTTCGAGTCTCTTGGGAAGAACGATATTGGGTTCTACCAATTATATTACTTGAAATGATCTGGTACGCTTGCCAGTTTTGTTTAACAGGGCAACGTTCAAAAGTTCAAACGTTCAGTTTTTTTTTTTATTTTTGTATTATTCGTTATTGTTGACAAAAAGTTTTTTGGTGCAACATTCATTCATTTATTTATTTATTATTCATTATTGATGGCAACGGCCTTGGACCAAGTTTCTCACCTTAGGTGCTGCCTCAAAGTCTATAAATAGAGCATTTCCTACATTCCTAAACACACAATAAACACAACAAGAAAAGCTTTATCTTCCCTTCTCAAAAGGAAAAATTTATTCCACAAGTTATCTTCTTAGTTTTTTTTCCTTTCTTTTCTTATCCTCTTTTTATCTTGGATTTATTCTTTTACTCTCTTTAGAGTTCATTGCTAGTACTAAGATCCTTAAATATTTCTAAGAAGTTCATATTGTATATCGGAACACTTGTGCAATACATTGAGGATAAGTCCTTAAGGACAGTGAAACTACATGCCTCAGGAAATGTTATTCATGTTTATGTCAACAATTTCTACTACATTTTGTTGCTGATAAGAAAAACACATGTACTATCATATATGTCCCTGTAATAAATCATAATAATTGTAGTTGCACATAGACAATATACATAGAAAATGGGTTAACATAAACAACACATAACCTTCGGTTCCAAAAATACAACACATTTTTTTATTATCATAATTACATCACACACAATATCATATACAATATCAAACATTGTCTCATCACAAGATCTCAAATTTCTAGAGTCACATGTTCCCACAACCTCCACTAGCTGACACAAAACTATTAGATATTCTACTCATATAAAACTACCAATTATTACTCTCTCATAAATATCAGTCACACAAAACTATTTATTATTCGCTTACACATAGTTTTCAACCACTTGTTCCACAAAGCCGACCAAATATCTCAACCCATACAAAGTTACACTAAAAAAATAAGGTTAAAACCATTTAGGCGTCCCTATTTTTGTAAGGTATTCCCAATTTGGTCTCCCTTTTTTAAGCCTTCCCAGTTGAGTCCTTATAACTGCTAATTTCAAACAAATTAGCCCCTGTCGTTAAAGATCGTTAACGGTGTTAAAATTGTGCAGAGGTGGGTAGATGACGTGGTTAAAATTCTCCTTTTGAGGTGCTAAAATTGTGCAGTGGTGTTAAAATTGTGCAGAGGAGAATGGGAAAAATTTGAACACCTTTGCACAATTTTAACACCGCTGCACAATTTTAACATCTCAAAAGGAGAATTTTAACAACGTCATCTACCCACCTCTGCACAATTTTAACACCGTTAACGATCTTTAACGGCAGGGGCTAATTTGTTTGAAATTAGCACTTATAAGGACTCAACTGGGAAGGTTTAAAAAAGGGAGACCAAATTGGGAATACCTTACGGAAATAGAGACGCCTAAATGGTTTTAACCAAAAAATAACTAAATAATAACTAATTTTAGAAGAAAAAAAATATTTAGTCACTATAATAACTAATTTAGATATTAATTTATAAACTAAAAATTATAGTATTTATAATAATATTAATTATAAATAAAAAATTATAATTAATTTATAAATTAGAATTTAAATTGACTTCTAATATTTACTATCAAGATTTTAGCTACTAATTAGTGTTATTTGATATTGACACCGTTATTTAGATTAACATAAATTACATTTTATTTTGAGTTGAACTTTCCTTTGTCAATTTTTTTTAATTTAAAGATGTTTCAATTAATGTGGCCAAAAAATATCATAATTAATGTTGATCAAACACTTTTTTTAGTCAACATATTTAAAAGAAAAATTCTAACAAACTATTAACCAAGAATAACAATTGTATCAATAATAATAATAGCAACAATCATCATGATACACATCAATCGAGTAAATCCAGTTGACATTCATAAAGTCTTCCAAATGTTCATAGAAAAAATTCTAGCTAATAGCAAATGACAAATAATAGTGGTTTATAATAATAACAAGAAATATTCTAATAATTTAAATAAAAAAAAGTTGTATGAACATCAATAAAAGATTTTGACATCGAACAAAATGTAACCGTCTACACAATACCTCGATCTTAATCAAATCAATAACCTTCAATCAAAATTGAGTTCAAAAATATGAAAAGTGTACATAAATTTTAAAATATAAAAGTTTTTTAAATTCTTTTTCAAATTTAAAAATTCCGTACTTTTAAATTTAATTACTTTCATAAACTTGTATAATTTTAATTTATTTTTAAATTTATGGATTCGAGAGACTTCTAGTCAATTGAAATAATAGGGTTGAAGCAATAGATGATTCACAAATATACTAAATTCCAATCAGCTTATAGAATGATTAATTCCTATTTACCTTCATAATTATAAAACCATTTTAACATTTCGTTGCAGAAAGGCCAATTATTCCACTCGTCACAGGATAAGTCAGCTGGAATAGAATTCTTTCTCGGACCGTTTGGTATGTGAAAAAAGGGGAAAAAATATACATTGAAAATGTACAAATCTTTTAGAAAAACTAATGGGTTTCGCTTTAAATAACTTTTTGTATTTACTCATACATTTTTAATTAATTACGTGTTCGTAATTTTAGAGCTGTAAGTAAATACGATCGAGTTGGAGTTTAATGTGTTACAAATAAAATAGTTTCATTTGGATTTTATAATTGTCATTGTTATGAACTTTTTTTTTCTAAAAGTCCGATCTAACATTTATGAATGTAAGGACTTGAAAAAAAAAATTAAAAGCTATTGGGTCTTATGGGAGGCAGTCAGGTCCATAAGACTAGAGACAATCTGACCTTGGAAAAGGCTTTTCAGAAAATCATATTTCATTTGCCAAACTCCCTTCTCTCTTTAAAACTCAAATTTCTTATTTTCTCGGCCTTCTCTCTAACCTTGCTCCACCTTCTCTGTACCCTTTTCTCAAATTTCCACCGTTGCTTTGTCAAATAGATGGTGCCCCAGAGTCGAGGGCTTCCAATCCCTCCGATTAGTTTCGCATCTCTCAGCTGATAAGGTAATTTTTCCATTCTCTACACCCTAGGGTTTTACTTTTTTTCCTTATCCTTTCAAGTTCTGAGGGCTTTACTCTACACCATTTTGGTGACTTATAGGTACTGTGGAGTTGTCTCTATGTGGAGGTACGATTAGGGAATTTTTCTATTGAGTTGTACTATGAAGATCATAGAAGTAAGGGGAGCTAATTATTTTGTTTGAAATTCTTTTAAAAACTATATGCATGTTGAATTCTGAATTTGGTGCTTTGAATTGAATTATTATGTATCTGTTGTGTATGAACTTGTCTGTACAAATGTTAAACCTGTGGTTGTTGCTTGTGTTGTGTTTTGCTGTAATTTGGACTGTTAGGAGATGTAAGGGGAGCAACTAGATTGATTGTTGTGTATAATGAATTGAAATAAATATATTTTCGTACATTGTTTTCTTGGGTGTCCTAGTCTTATGCTATAATATGGATTGGAGTTTAGAAAATAAAATGAATATGAGGGTTGGGTATTAAAATCAGAGGTAAGGGTTTTGGTGTTGCATAAATAAATGGGGCTGCTAGAGTCATGCGGGTTTCGAAAAAACAGAGTAAAGGGTTTTTCATTAATTTTTTTTTTATAATGTCATCAGTGGGTTATTTATTATATGAATGTGCAGGGCAATTATATTTTGAGATGTGTTTACAATTTTAATGGTTAATAGAAAGTTAGCAGGGTAAGTTTAAGAAATTGGAATAGGGTAATGATTACATGAAAAGTCTTTTACTGACACCAAAAACTTTGGTGGAAATAATATAAAATATTCTTTTAAATGGATGAAGTTTCAACTTACGTTTGTCATTTCACATGAAAGTGGCATTTGGTGCATTATCTTTTGCTTTTCTTTTCATTAAAATATTGTTGTTAAATGGTATATTAAAATAGCATTTTCTCTTATTTTCAAAGTCACAACAGAAAACTTAATATGCTACAGTTTCTGTTTTCTTTAATTAGTATTTTGTTATTTTTCCCTTTAGATTAACAATATATAATATTATATATATGTATTTACTGATAATTTGTAATAATTATATAATATATATATATATATATATATATATTAATTAGTTTAATATAATATAGGTATTTATATAATTACGTAGGTTGTTATATTTTATTAATATAATATAGTTTTATATATAATAATAGCTTTGTGTAATATAATATTATAATATTATAATATGAATGTTGGTTTAATATAAATTAAAAATGTTTCTGCAATGGTCTAATAGAAAATTTATAATAGAAGTATAGTTTAATATAACTATTATAATATAGCTGAAGAAAACAGGGTTTTATATCTGTACAAGATTTAGGCATTGGAAATAAATTGTAAAAGATTATGGTATGGATTAACTTAGATTAAATTAAGGAGTAGTTATTTTTATAATTTGTGATTGGTGAGTAAGGTATTGTTGAGATTATGTATATGTTGATTATGACAAAAAGTATATGATTACAAAGTGATGAAAGTATGATCCAAGTGGTAAACTAAGTTCCATCTTTGTAGAATCTCTCAGTGAGATTCTTAGTGTTTTAGAATGAAAGTAGGAAGTTCAGTCTTGGGGGTCTTCCTGACGCTCCAACGGTCTTTCTTCTCATGTAGAGTGGATTGAACCATGTGGTGAGGAGTAGCAGGAGGTCTTAGTCTCGGAGGCTTCCAGTATTCTCCAAGGCGCGGAACAGACTAACCTCGTGAGTGTGACAGAGTGGAGAACCCAAGTTTCATAAGCCACCACGGGTGCATGACCCGCCATAGCTCGACTCTCATTCTAAAGTCCGGACGAGTCAAGTCTAGTATTCAACATGTTAAGACTTATGCCTTAATCTGTTTTGATTAAAAAAATTAACTCTTGTCTATTATATGTTTGATATGATGCATGTTTTTATATAATTAGCTCACCTTTGCTTGGTTGTATTGCTTGTGTATGTTTTTCCTTTTGCGATGATCATCCACTTGGATGTGAGCAGATGTTGAGGAGGTTCCACTGGACCAAGAGCTTGAGGATACAGATGTTGCAGCCTAGTCTTCCTAGGAGTTTCCTTGCCATTTCACTACAAGAAAAATCGTCATTATCTACGGCCGAAATCCGTATATAAGGCCCAAAATCCGTATATAACATTTGGTTATATACGGATTACATACGGACAAAAATCCGTATATAATACTGTCGTAGGTAGTGGTATATACGAATAATCCGTATATAAATTATATACGGATAATCCGTATATAAGTTATATACGGATAATCCGTATATAAGTTATATACGGATAATCCGTATATAAGTTATATACGGATAATCCGTATATAATTTATATACGGATTATCCGTATATAACTTATATACGGATAATCCGTATATAATTTATATATGGATTATGTGTTACAAGTTTTCCTTCAAGGAAAATTAATAAGAAAGTACAACACTGGACAATTGGTAATTGAATTTTCATCACTACTCCTTACAAGATAATGTAAGGAAAGTACTTAGTCATGGTAACCTAACAAATAGAATGTGTTATCTTAATGTTTAAGTAACTCATGAAAGACGTTGAGGGTGGGTTTATGCTACAACACCTGTAGCTGTATGCAAAAAGAGGAGGGAATGATACCAATTCCATCTTCTGATTTTTGGATAAAGTATTAATCCCATAATCTAGGATAGCCTTCAAAAGGAATTCTTTCATTAAAGAATCTCTGCATTTTCTTAATTGTTTCATCCCTAATTTGTGTTGTTTGCATGCTTAAAAGAAGATCAGGTAAAGAAAATGACTGGGAAAATTGAGGATTTGTTGAAACAGTAGACAAGATTTATGTTGAGACACGGTTCAACCATCTCAAAAGCATATCAAATATAGAAAACAAAAATGCATTGTCATAAATTATATTCATGTTATATGCTTCAATGTAATTAAACTTTATGAATCACTACGATATGCATTAGGTATAAGATAAAATGTCAATACTTCTCACCTTTTATGTTGAAAACTTACTACGAGCTTTGGCTGATTGTGAAAACAACCTTGTTGTATACTAGATTGCAGATGCAGATGCAGAACAATGTAGCAAGAAGCAATTGCAAAGAATCTAAAAACCACAATTAACTAGGCTGAGAATGGATACTAAGTATAAAACCAAATAATTGCAAAATGAAGGAAAACCAAGGTAATGAAATCAACTCAAGGAAAACCATATAATATATTTTTATTTAGCGTATCCATTAAATAAAAATAGATAAAATAATCGATAAGATATTTTCTCACATACTAAATTCTGAGAATCTCATTCTCATAGCTTAGGTCAATGTTATCTATTAGACTGTCATCTTGATATTCTGCATCATTCTTACCACGTGTTGAACTATAATCGGTTTATGGCTCACTCTTCTAACAGTATTATTCATTGAATTACAACATACATATTAAATTAAAGGGATAAAAATGAAAATGGTGTTGCATAGCATGGAGGGCAAATAGCTGAATGACATAAACCCTACCCAAGCCCAGACCTTGTGAATAATGTTTGCCCTGTTGCCAATGCTGAGAAAGACAGAGACTGATAAAGAATATACTTATGTGGTTCACATAACAAGAGTACAAGATAATGCTTTGGACAAACACACTTAAGAGGCACACTAACTACAACAAAATCTATGTAAGGATAATCTAAAAATCCATTAAGTTCTCTAAACTAAGTGAGTGAAATCTACCAATTTAAGACACAACACTAGTTATGGTATAAAAACAACTAATTAGCACAGGAAGTGTTGATTCAAGATATACTTTAAGTAGTATATATGACCTTTTATCACCTTTCAATAACAGCCAATAAAAAGAAACCAAAATGTAAGCAATTCATACTTACCAAGTGCAGAAAGGCAATTGTAGCTCCAGCTTATCTCTTCCGCTTCGAAGAAACCAACCTACGGTTTCCAAAATCCCAATTTCAAACCTCCAAACAACAACAACCAAAAATAGTTCAATGTAACAACACCCACATAAAAGAAAACTGAAATGCGATTTCAAACCTCAAATATAAGCAATTCAAACTTACCACCAGCAAGAGGCGACTAGAACTCCAGCTTCCAGTTCGAAGAAACCAACCTAGGGTTTCCAAAGTCGCGATTTCAAACCTCCAAACAGCAATAACCAAAAATTGGTCAATGTAACAACAAAAAGAGAAAACGAAAATACAAATTAGCCTCAAAGCTTCAAATACTCACTGCTTCGACAAATGAAATCCGAATCCACACAACTCGCGATGGCAAGGTTCGATCGGAAAAACACTGATGTGGAAGAAACGAGTCCAAAACAGAGAGGGAGAAGAGAAGAGCTGTGGGACTGACAATGAAGAAGTCCAGTGAAGAAGACGTGCGGGAACGAAGGTTCGCGAAGAGGGGCACATGCGGGAATGAAACTTCATTGCAGAGCTTTTTAATTCTTTCTTCAGAGCTAAATGTTTTTTTTGAGTGAGTGAGAGGGGCAAATTTTCGTGCTTTCAATTAAATTTTTATTTCTTTTTTTCCAATAGCCGTATATAATATCAGCAAGTAAACTTTTCTTTTCTTACACATGGATATTAAATACGGACCAGTCCCTAGAAAGCTTCCCGCGCAAAAGAGCCAAAGTTACATACGACATTTACATAGGGATTTTCCGTATATAATTAATTCTCCAATTATATACGGATTTTCTGTATATAATGACTTCTTCCAACATTCGTATGTAACATCCGTATATAATACGTTTATTATATACGGATTAAATCTGTATATAATTTTCCGTATATAATTGACTTTTTTCTTGTAGTGTTTTATGTTCTTTTGAAATACTTCATACGTTAAGTTTTAAACTTAGACCTTTTTTGTTAAAGTTTGAATTCTGAGGTCTTATTGGATGACTGTAATCTGTACCTTATCTGCAATTCTACTCCGACTGCACTATTATATTAAGATGATGATGTCTTTATTATATCGTGTATACTATATAATCAGGATGTCACAATGAAAGCATGATTTGATTTATAAATTTGTTTAAAAGTTTGTTTTATTGTGTACATATAAATTAGTAAATATAATATATAGTTACTTTAATACAGGTCTATTAATAATACTTTTTTTTTCATATTCTTCTTTTTCTATATTATTATTGAGAACAAAATTAAGTGGTGACTTATTGTCTAATAGTCATACGTGACAGACCAGTTTTTAGATAAAAGGATGGAACCAAATAAGCAAATTGCTCGAAAGTCAAAGATTGAGACCTACCAAAGCATCTAAACAAGTTTCTGAATTTCACACGACTCTTTTTACCATCCACAGCAAGTTAATTTGTTTAATGAGATTTAATTATATTAAAAAGAGTAGAAAAAAAATATTTGACTAAATTGTTTGTCATTAATATCAACAAAACTCAGTTATAAAGTTGTTTGGTCTTAGATAGTAACATTAATTGAAATTAGCATTGATTGGTTACATAACTTAAGAGGGTTAATGTCTACTAAGATTTAGTTTGCTTGTGTTGTATTTTTCATCAACCATCACAACTAGCGGTTAATAAAGTGAGAAATATATATTATATGATTTTAAAATTAGGAAATCAAAATAAAAATAGAACTTGAAAAACTTCAAGAGACCAATTTAACTCACAATTTAACATTATTATTATGAGCAACATAATTATTGGTTGATGTTATTTGAAGTAATTAATAAAAGCTAAGGGCAATTCTCGTTTGTAACTATTAATATTAATAATTAGAATATTCGGAATTAGTAATTCTTGTAAAGAATGTCAAAAGACATTTGTTTTTATGTAAATGCTCCATATCTACCTTTACACCATTATTTATTTATTTTTTTCGTTTGATAGAAGAATACAATACAAAATGAATTTTATAAAATTAGAAGTCCCACATAATTAAAATTATACTTTGATGTTTACTTTTTTTGGTTATAAAAAGTATAATGCTTTTCTAATAAAATGTATCAAAAGTACTTCTTTTATTACTTTAATCGTTTTAGAAAAAACAGGTTTTTTTTTAAGATTTTCTCATTAGTGGTATTTATTTTGAAGAAAAGTGATAGCATTTTCTCTTTCAGCTTTTAAAAAATATTTTTAATAAATTATATTATTGTCTACTTTTAATTTTGTTTTCAATTAAGTTATTTCACTAGTTAAAGAGTTTGATAATAATTTTATCATATCATATTAGTCTTGGCATGATATTTTGTTCCATAAGACAAAACGACAAATTGTCGCCTAATATGAAAGTTTTTTCACTTCCATTTATGAGACATTCTAAAAGCATAATAAGAAATTTGGCAAAATCCAAATTGGTAACCTTCAACTTTGGTATTCGGAAAGGTTAGCAAAGTCCTCGTCATCAATTTGTGTACACACCATAGATAATCTTTTAACACCTAACATTGCATGTTCATATTACCTTTCCACGTTATCTACTTACTTCACAAACTAACTTCTCACAAATGTCTTTCCAAAAATATTTATTTCTATTTCTAACATCAAAACTAAGACATCAGAGTATCGGTGATATTTGTCTGGATATATATTTTATATTTGTTAATAAAATGATAAATTAAATGGTGACTAAGAAGAAAATAAGAAGATTAAACTATGAAGGACCTCATAATTATGAGGACAAATAAATCTTCTTAAGCTTGAGTCAATGAGGTAAAAGTTAGTTAAATATTTGATATCACACTATTACGAGTTTACATAATTCTTATACCTGAAATCAATATTAAGGTGAGAAAATGTAATTAAACATGAATATTGAGATATAAAGAAGAAATGTTCACCTTCAATGTACATTTTATATATTTAGTGGGTGTTTCAATCTTTCCCAATAAGAGTCTTGACGTTTTCCTTTCACAATTATTAGCTAGGATAGTTACCTATCAACTTATTACTTTAGTGATAATGTTCTCTGTAGAGAATCAGGAGTGTAAACATACGTGTCATTTTATCTATGAAGAAAGATACGTGTCATTGACTGTAGTTTTTTACACACTTACTATACAACATCACATGTAAACGCTAAGAAAAAAAAACATCACATGTATACGCTAATAACGAAAATACATCACATGTAACATTTTGAAATAATGGAGCAAATAAATAGGTGGCAACCCATAATTTAAAAATCTAATAAAATGAGAAATTAAGTAACTTTATATATTTAGAAAATGAGTATAAATTATAAAAGTTAAAGGGTATGCAGGTGACAGATAAAAGAAGGGTGAAATAGGGCACAGACACAAATGGTGGAAGCCATTTATGGGCACAAGCATGCAGCCTTTCATGCATTCGAATAGCCGCATATATTACCTTCATGTTGCCACCATTTTCTTGCCTGTCATGTTTCTTTTTTATTATCTTGGTCAAATTTTTTCCATTTCAATATTCCATCTTCAATAAATAATCTCATTCTATACTATTTCCCCTCCTCCACTTATGGAGCTATCCATCTTACTCCACAATCTTTATCACCTGCCCTACACGCCAAACATTACTCTTTACTATAATTTCCATAATCTAATAGTCAAACATATATATTATTCTTACTTTTAATATTCATTATTCCAAATGAATGTAGTCAATATTTTCCATGTTTCCAACTGGCCATGGATACAAATTGAAATCGATATCTTAAATTATTTTTACTGTCAATATTCAATCTTATCTAATCTATGTATTCACTATATTTAATGTGTCCGACACTACTCATTAAGTAAAAAATTAATGTATAGTTTTCATTCAGGGAAAGATAAGTATTGATGTCTTCTTATCGTATCGTTTTATACATGCGAATTTGTTTGGGAAGATAGTTTTAAAAATTATTATAAAAAATATTTATGGTAGGCACATGCATATATTTTAACTATTAATTGATCGCGATTAACGTCTTTTCTACCCTAATTGTATTGCTAATTAGAGGAGGCTAGAATATATATCAGACACATATATATCATACATTCAATCTGATCTTAACAAATTAAGTTCCAAAGATTTTCGTGTTTATAAATTATTCATTTCCTATCCATTTGCATTCTAATATTAATATATAATTATATTAGGATATATATATATATATATATATATATATATATATATATATATATATATATATATATATATATATATATATATATATATATATATATATATATGAATGACATGCAGGAACCCCTGAAATAGATATGTAAGACTATGTTCCTTCACACCTTCACCCCTCACATATTTACTTTCATTGAAATATTTTTTTCTCTTATAAAGTGGACTTCACTTTCCTAATATGCACATGTTATATTATCTTATACCTGTTTTATTAGCTGAATTTTTTAACAAGTTGTAATTGACTATCCAAAATTAGTTTTGAATATATAAATTAAAAATCTGAATACGCTTTTAAATGTGTATATCCAATGTATCTTATGTATCTTTTATAACTTAATATCTGCTTAATGATTCAACAAGTCATAACTAAATAAGAGAAATAATCATACGAATTAACTTAATTTCTTACTTCAGCTATCACTTTTAATATTTTTACTTCTAACTTAAATTTAAATATTTATTAAAATAAATTATGAATATTTACCATAACAATATATCACATTCTAACTTATTTATCATAAATCTTAAATATCGTATGTGTATTTAATCATAAGACAACTTATATATTTAAAAATCTATATTATTCTCAAGTTTAATTATATATAAACATGTATTTCTTACAATGAAAAAAATTAAAATATTAGTTTATTATTATATTTATAAGCGATTTTTGGTATAAACTTAAAACGGCACACAAACAAGGTGTTAATTTAAATAGCATCTAATATTTATGACCACGTAAATAAAAGTAAAAATAAACCATTCTTATTTAATTATAAATTAGAATACAAATGTTAACTTCGGATTTAATTATGACACATTTAAAGCATAACATTTTTAATATAAACACTAGGTTTTATTTTAGGAAATTAAATATTTATTGCATGCATAATATAAAGTAGAAAATGTATTTTCTTTTAGTAAAGTTCTCGTTTTCATTTAATTAAAATCAACCCTGTACAAATTGTTGTCAACAACACGAAAAAGGAAAAAGAAAAAAAAAAGAAGCAAGTGCGTATCTAGGTAACCATTCAACTATAACTCATTCAATATCAACAAAACACTCTCATTGCTTACATTTATGTATTGAAAATGTTAAACTTCCATTTTATGCAAATAAAAACAAGCACCCTAACTTTATCTCAACTTTATTTAGACATTGATAACATATATGTTAAGAGCTTAATATATATAAAATTGTTAATTTGGAAGCTTATATAATTTTGGTTAAATATGTCTTTTGATCCTCATATTTGTACTCAATTCTAAACTGGGTCCTCATATTTCTTTTTGTCTCAATTGAGTCGAAATACTTGTTAAATTGAAGCAATTAAACCCTCTCCGTTAATTTTGAACTAACGCCCTTTGCAATGTGTATTAAATTTAATGGATAATCTGTTTTATAATGAAGCATTCCACGTCGATATCTTTCATATAAATTTCTCTTCTTCTGGAGTCTTCACCAGTCAGCCTTTTCATTTCTTGTTCGATGTCTTTCAAAGGTTTCGTTTCTGATGGGTTCATGCGAAGATTAAAAAAATCCTCACCACAACCTTGAAAATCTCCCCCGTGATCTTCCTTCCCTCCACCACCAGGGTCCTCCTAGGCTTCCCAAAGAAGGCCAACAGCACCACCACCGTCACCAGCACAGCTGGAACCATAACCATCAGAGCCGCCACCATGGAGAGGAGCCCAAAGACGGTGCTGAGAAGCACGGAGGCGTAGAGCGCTGGCCAGGCGGAAGTGGAGGATTGAACTTGAAGATTGTACCAAGAAAGCGTGGATTGGAAGAAATTTCATGAAGAAGCCAAAAGGGTTCCATAGACAAAGAGAAAAAGACATGCCCAGGTTCTCCTTTTGCTCATGATGTTGAGAAGGAAGGTGTACGAGGAAGATGGGTGCATAGGTGAAGATGTGGGTTCGTCTTCTTGCGTCATTCACCACATACAAACCAAACAACCTCAATTTTGACCTTTCTACTCTAAGCACTCACTGTGTCCCGCCTCGCTCGCTCTCTGCCCTCGGATTGAATTTTCTAATCACTATTCCTTAAAATTATGCTCCTTCCTTTCGGTCTGATGTTATCCTATGTCTTTCCAAGTTTAAAAATTTTGATCCCGAGAATGCTTCAAAAATCATGGGTTGTCTTCTGATGAACCTTGAAGAGTCTAAAAAGTAACCCTTCTTCTTCCTCTGTTTTCTGATTTCGACTGTTTTCACATCTGGGGAGCGTTGATTTTCCTTTTTTATTCTCTTTGGCCTGACTTGGTTCTCACATGGAGGTGGAGGCTAGGTTCGGTGGCTCAGGCGCGACACCTCTTCTTGGTTGTGGGTGCCACTGCGGTAGCATTTTGATTTGCGTTTGGGCTGCGTTTCGTGGTTTCTTGCTTGATGATAAGTGGCGGAATTTTGGGGGTTAGGGTTCGAAGTGAGTTTTTGTTTTTTTTTCTTTTTTTTTAGATTGGATTCCTGCACCTCAACTACCTCCGGCGGCGAGGAGCGATGGTGACAGTATTTGTGGGAATCAAGGCTTTGACGGGATTAATGAACGGAAGGAAGAAGGAAAGAAATAACACGTCTTACAATTAAATAATATAAGATAATACCACATCATATAATATTTAGACGACGTTAGTTCAAAATTAACGGAGAGGGTTTAATTGTTTCAGTTTAACAAGTATTTGAACTCAATTAAAAAAAAAAAATATAAAAACCAGTTAATAATTGGATACAAATATGAAGAAAAAAAACATATTTAACCTATAATTTTATTAGTTTTAAGACGAGTATATCATTTGTCATGAGAAAGGAAATTGGGAATAAGAAAAAAAAAACTACAGTACATTATCGGGGCGTCGCGGCTCACTTCACTGAAACGCGTAATGTTTTTGTAACAACCACCGAACAAGAACCTAAACAAAAGTGGTCCCCACAATCATTCCGTACTATGGGCAAGACTGAAGGTGACTTCACTCCTGAGTTACCAACTTCAATTTGCCTGCTTCCCATTCTTCCTCTTTATATACTGCCACCCTCTTCACTTTCACCTCACTCAACCCTCTTCCATTTTCTTCCTCACGCACATGAGAGTGGGAACCACATCATGGAAAGCCCGGATATTTCGCCGCCGCATGTCGACGCATCTCGACCGTCCCTTGGCTTCCCCTTGGGCACTGCCCTTCTCTTGATCATCATCTTCACCCTCAGTGGCGTCCTCTCTTGTTGCTACCACTGGGACAGGATCCGTTCCCTTCGTCAATCTTTCTCTCATTCCGATCCCCAAATGCATTCCTCCGATCCCACCAAATCTAAACACTCCACGGTACCTATCTATATATCCTCTTACCAAATTCCTTTTCTTTTTTTTCCTAACAGTTTTTGTTTTCGTTAGGAATTGCGGCAGAACAGGGGACCGAGCTTCCCAGTGTTGATGCCGGGGGATGATGTGCCCAAGTTCATAGCCATGCCGTGTCCGTGCCAGCCTTCAAGGCCAGACAACGTTGTTGTCACAGTGGAATTGGAGAAGCAGAAGCGGCTGCCCAAACCGCCGCAGCTACCGATCCCTTTGTATTTATAATTAGCAACCTCCCAGGTTGTCAAAAGGGTCAAGGTTTCGCAATGTAAAAATACAGACAACCTGGGTTCCGAAAACTTGGCTGCTTGTGCTTGCTAGTTGCCACCATTTGTTGTGCCAATGTATATTCATTGTTCACCCCGAGAAAGATTGTAAGAAAACAAAATAGGGAAAAAGAATAAAGTTGTAGGTTAATTCGGATAATATTGAGGACCTTTTCATTTGATTTAGTCTATCTCTGTGTAGTATGTAAACTGTTAAGGAGTTTGTAGATGTTGGTATTGATTGGAAACAAAATCCAATTTGGATGGCTCTTCCTCCTCATCTTGATTGTGACATGCAAAAGAAAGTAGCAGATGTTGAACCCAATTTGTTTTTTGAGATTGAATTAATGATTTTAATTTTAGCAAGATTTTTATTTGGTAAAGCTTTTTCTTTTTATAATTTGGAGGTTTCAGATAAGACAGAGTATATCACTTTTCTTCGATTAAACAAGAGAAGACCTGGGATCTATTTTAATTTTTGTTCAGGACTTTCTGTGAACAACGCTATATAAAAAGATGAAAAAATATCACACGTATTAATTGGTTGGTAAAATTCTTGAAAAATCAAGCTCTTGATAGGAACGTACAACCTAATTTTCTGAGGCATTTCTCTGTATGGTGAACCTATGTCCCAAGAATGAAAAACTGGTCAAAGGCATGAAGAACATATATTCTTCAAATCAAAAGGCACTGAGAGGATTTGAAGTAGTGGTTTATTTTCCTTGACAATTTTCTCTTTGAACATGATCATATATTGATTTGATGCCAGTATATTTCTGAAACGTGCCCACATAATCATTTTGGTGAATGTAAGTGATACAAGAAAGCATGCGCCTCCACAGAACTGGAAGAGACTTACTCTGTTGGTGATGCAAACAACTGAAATTTAGTTGCACTTGCACAGTAAGGTGCACTTCCAAATCAATTTTCCTGTGAAGGCAGTTGTTTGAAAGCAGCCTAAGAAAAATGGAAAATTTATCAAGAACATAAGTGGTATGGAAAAGAGGTTTTTAAAGGTGTAGAAATAGTGCATTAATTTGACCAAGCGGAGAATGTTGTCCACTCCATGGTCATGAGTTTTGAAGATACGAGAGAAAGCAAAAGCAATTGGAAAACATGATTGATGACCCACAAAGAATGATTCATATTGGGTTGTCATGACCTAACTTCACTGTGGCTTTAACATGAAAAATCCTTTAGTTTTGTTGGTGCGGTACAATAGTTCAAAAAGGTGTACCTTTCCGTGATTGTTGCCAGTACACACTCCTTTTCCTTTACCTCATTAATGGACCCAGCATGTCCCCATTCTCACATTTCAAAGAATGTGCTCCTTAAGAAAAGATCCGTGTTCACACCCAAACCTTTCTTGGAAATGAATGATTTAATTCTCTCTACCTATTCAGTGTTGTTTGGGAAATGTTTTGTTTAGTTGGAATGAAATATCAAACAGATGGAAATTAAATGAACAGACTGAATTTTACATCATGTCTCATAAGTGGACAGAGGAAAAAATTAAGGTTGCTAGAGAACAAAAACTAAATCTTTGATGAAGTAATGAGTTAGTTATTTACACATTAATAACGTGTGGTCCTCTTCTTTATTATGCAGTTATATGAGTCACACGAAAACTTAATTGTTATTGTCATCTTCTACAGTTACCTTCTTATCCTTCCTTACCTTAGTATCCTTCCTATGTTTTTCTTGTTGGAGAGACATCCATTCAAGTTTTCAACTCTTTTTCCAATCACAAACAAGGATTATAAAATCAAACTAATTAGACCATATATTTTTAAAAATATTTTTCACTTATTTTACTTCAGCAACAATCCAAAACATAATTTTATTCTCAATTATTTCTCATTTCTTATTTATCCATTTTTTTATCATTTTCTTTTTTTCCTCGCAATAAAAAATGGTGTTAACAATATCTGGAACTTTTGGTTTACAATAATAGAGATAACGGAAATTTAACTAAAAGTTATTATTTTTTATGTCTCCTTCTGTCTATATTTTTTCTTCATCTATCTTAATTTTTTAAGCATTTTATTTTTTTCTTAGTGATATTTTTCTATATGTTGAATCGATTCATTACTACAAAAATGAGTTTCAACATCAATTATTTTTAATCTTTGACATCCGTTCAAATATTAATGTTGTATTCAGACATTAAATTGCCATAAAAGAAAAAAAAGACATTGAATGATGTAAGATATGAGACCACCGTGTCGATGGACAAAAGGGAAACTGATAGTGTACAGTGTGATATCAAGGCCGAGCGGTTACGATATATAAAAAAATAATCAAGAATATTTTATTAAAGATATTGATAAACAGAAGATAAAATAATCAAAGGATAATCAAGAATATCTATTTAAATATATTTAGCAACTAACCAGATTTACAGGTAAGTCTGTTTATATTATATTCTGTTTATATTTTATTGGACTTACATCAGTTTAAGGTCCATGAGACAAATTATAAATAGAAAGCCAGAGTCACAAGCCGGGTATCTTCCAATCACACCTTCAAATCACTCTCTAATCACATTAAAAAATATTCTACAGTGATAACAAAATCTTATCACTTAATATTCAGCTAAGAGCCGAGACTCTTCAATACACGCCTGACTTAGGCGTCGGAGTGCCTTTTGCAGGTACCTCCCCCTCTCTACCAGGAATGCGACTGAGCGGTCAAACTTTAAAGATCACCGAACGGTTAGGATTTCAGACGATCAAGCGGCCCAGGAGGAAAGAAGACAAGCGGAGAACCCAGTTCAAGCATCAGAAAGCGACAAAGCCACGTCAGAAAAGGTTAGTGTGTTGGTCCAATAAAATATCTACCGAAACATTTTGGCGCCCACCGTGGGGCCGGGGGGCATCCCATTGAAAGCCACGAGGAACCAAGACAAGCGCTCGGTACATCACTACTTCGGATCAACACCAGAAATTTTCAACAAAACAAAAGCTACACAACATGGATCATCATCAACAAGCTACACCATATGAGCTATCATCCCTATAGGAGTTTCCATCAACAAGATAAGTATTTTTTAAATATGAATATTTTTATATGAAAGTAAAACAATAAAGTATCTGCCTAGATATTATTTGAAACCACCATAAAATCTAAATATTAGATATTATTATTTAATTGTTGAAACCGAAATATATTCGGTGTCATTAAAATAATCAGAAGAATTATTGAGATAACTATCAATAGCAACATTTTAAGTTCTCAAGGCGGCTTTGAGGCCTTGTTTATGTGTTATTTACTCGGTGTAATTCATAATATATTTTAACTAAAACATTCATTGTATACATGTTATATAATATAATATATACTAAGGGGCCCAATCTCACTACACCGAAAAAGTGAAAAAGATTACATATCACTGATACATAATATGTGACTTATGTGGAAAAGAAATTTCAATCCCGGCATGTATTCGGCTCAGAGGAACTCCGCCATCAGGCCTCACAGGTATTCAACCATTCGGCTTTGCAGGTACTCACAGTTATTCGTCCATCGGCCTCGAGGGTACTCGGCTATTTGGCCTTCCAAGTATTCAACCGGTTGGCCTCGCTACCATTCGGCCTCATAGATTTTGTCTACTGGGAAGTTCTCCAAGAACTCCATGGTCACAGACAACCAATCACGTCTACTGGGAGGTTCTCCAGGAACTCCTGGGCCACAGATGGTCAATTTTGTCTACTGGGAAGTTCTCCAAGAACTCTTGGGTCACGGACAACCAATCACGTCTACTGGGAGGTTCTCCAGGAACTCCTGGGCCACGGACGGTCAATTTTGTCTACTGGGAAGTTCTCCAAGAACTCCTGCTTCACAAACAACCAATCACATCTACTGGGAGGTTCTCCAGGAACTCCTGGGCCACAGACGGTCAATCACGTTTAGTGGGATGTTCTCCAGGAAATCCTGGGCCACGGACGGTCAATTTCGTCTACTGGGAAGTTCTCCAGGAACTCCTAGGCCACGGACGACCAATCTTGTCTACTGGGAGATTCTCCAGGAACTCCTGGGCCACGGACAACCGTTCTTATCTATTGGGAGATTCTCCAGGAACTCCTGGGCCACGGAAAACCGTTCATGCCTACTAGGAGGTCCACAAATGAGCAACACCTAGAAGCACGCTCCCCAACACAACCTCCTTCAAACTCATAAGTCCTATAGTTAACCTCGGCTAAAACCGAATGGTTAACTCGGACTTGGGGGGCATAATGTACAGTGTGATATCAAGGCCGAGCGGTTACGATATATCTTAGAATAATCAAGAATATCTTATTAAAGATATTGATAAGCAGAAGATAAAATAATCAAAGGATAATCAAGAATATCTATTTAAAGACATTTATCGACTAACCAGATTTCCAGGTAAGTCTGTTTATATTATATTCTGTTTATATTTTATTGGACTTATATCAGTTTAAGGTCCATGAGACAAATTATAAATAGAGAGCCAGAGCCATAAGCCAGGTATCTTCCAATCACATTCAGAAATATTCTACAGTGATAACAAAATCTTATCACTTAATATTCAGCTAAGAGCCAAGGCTCTTCAATACACGCCTGACTTGGGCGTCGGAGTAGGTACCTCCCCCTCTCCACCGGGAAGGCGACTGAGCGATCAAAGTTTAAAGATCACCGAACGATTAGGATTTCAGGCGATCGAGGAGGAAAGAAGACAAGCGGAGAACCCAGTTCAAGCATCGGAAAGCGACAAAGCCACGTCAGAACATGTTAGTGTCTCGGTCCCACAAAATATCTACCGAAACAGATAGTGTGTTATCCATGAAAACAATCGATCAAATGAAAGGAAATTATATTCAAACAACCCTATGAATGTTCATTTATGTTAAAGGAAATAAAAACTATTTGTGATGGTCGTTAAAGTCGTTGTGGGATTGTGTTCGAAAGCTTCTGTTAGTGTGCAGCTAAAACAATGTCCTATGCATGAAAACAATTGGTCAAATGAAAGAAAATCATACCCAAACAACCCAATGAAAACGAAAATCATACCCAAAAGCATCCAATGAACGAACATTTATGTTAATGAAGCAAAACTTACCTAAAAGTGTGTGGAAAATGGTTGTTGAACTATTCGAAAGCCTTATAACAATGAGTATATAGAAACAGTAAGTGAAATGCATATTCTCTCGCAACATTTTAAGTTGTAAAACACACTTAGACGTCAGATATCCTAATGGTCTCAAATTCAGTTTTCACATTGAATTTTTTTTACTCAATAAATTGATTTGAACACTATGTTGACCTTTAACCACTTTGACGTCTAAGGTGGTGTTTGGACAACAAAATGTATTTTCTGTTCAGGTTTTTAATCATGACATCAACAACGGACCAAGGCTAGTTGACATTTATTTCTTCACTTTTGATAAAGTTGAACCCATGTTCTCTTCTTGCGTTTGTTGTATCAAGATTGCCTCCATCTTGATCTTCTACAACCTAAAGTCACTTGATCCATTGAATTTCTCTATGTCGAACTTGGTTGTCATCGTTGTTAGAATTTCTTATTTTACAGCCCCACGGTGGGCACCACTTGTTGGTCTGTGAGGAAAGGGAACAAGAGTCCAAATGCAAAGTAGATAAAGAAACCCAGAATGAAAACCAGAAAGCAAGAGAAATGATCTGAATGAATACCGAATTTCAATTTTTCGAAAAAGCACGGGGAGTGGTCATAATATAGCCAAGCACCACAGACAGTTATAACAGAAAAGAACAAGACCGAACATTCATTTACAGATGAAGGCCGAACATAGATGGAACACAGTTGAAGACTGAATGACACAGTCAAAGACAAAACACAAGTGCAAGACCGAACAGTCATTAACAGATGAAGACCAAACATAGACCGAACACAGTTAAAGACCGAATGACATTGAACACAAGTCGAACGATATTGAATCTAACTAACAGTTCTCCACCTAGACTCAATAAAAGACCGAACAATATGGAGTCTAACTAACATTCTATTCATCACTAAATTAAAAAATACAGTGTCAAAGCTGGTCATATTTCTAAATCAACCGCTTTCAATGTTAATATCTCACATTATATCCATATTTGTATAAAATAAGAATTACACATGCGTAATTACCAACATAAATCAGATGTGTTCTCAATGGACTTCTTTTTCTTGATAAATTCCTCATCAGTAAAAATCTATGCTGATGTTGAAAAGGTAAAGTTTTTAAAATTAAATGATGGTTTATCATCCATTTGTGGCATGTGATTTTTATAATGGATAGATTTTTTGATCTTATGTTTAAAACAAACATGAAAAGGTCCGTATAGCTTGGATGCATGCTAATTCCAATTGAATTAGAAATATGATAAGATATAACATGTAAGGTTAAACCAAATAAGAATGTGAAATATTCCATATTCTTATTCTTTTGTAAACCCTCTTGCGCTTATGATATTCTTATTCCATATTCCATATTTCATGGACTTTTAATCTTTAAAGAAAGCACTATCCTCACATATAGGTTAAGAAAACATGCTTCCACTACTCTTTTATTTCTTCTCTTTCCTTTTCTTTTACTTTGATGCTTCTTGAGCCATTAAATAACCAATTTTTCGTTGTTGAAGGTTAAAGGCAACCAAACTCAATCTCCCTTGTATGTTTAATATATATATGTATTAAATATGTTCATGTTAGTATTTACTTCTTTACTTAATGTTTTATATAGAATGGTCAACTCTAATATACTCTATCTAATTTAATTGATGATTTAAATGCTATTAGAAAATCTTTCATAACATAGTTTTAAACTGAAGCAAAATACTCGATGAACTTGAAATTTATACATTGATCCGAGTATATTTATTTTGTTGAGTATCATTAAAGCCAAAACTGGTTTATTTTTAATTAAAATTTATAGAAATCAGAACTAAGAATCTTTTCTTTTAAGATATTAGAGTCGATAAAATGACGGCTGACTAATTTTACTAGGTGTTCAAAACCTGAAAAAAGAGTGTACATATGAAGTCTAACCTAATAATATCATATTTGACAACGTTAACCATAAAACTATGATATCACATGTGCTGCTTTTATCTCCACAAAATCAGTTGAAAGTTTGTATTTTCATTATTTCTTAATCACAAGTTGATGAAACTCCCAAAGATAATGGATCTTATGTGCTTTGTCTTCACGAAAGATGTCATAAACTATAAGAAGAATGGCAGAGTCAGGTGAAAATGTTTGATTGGGAGTGTACGGATGCATTCATGATAAGGCAGCGTTGTTGCGATGTCCAAACAATACTCTATTAAACAAGTGGAGTCTTGTCTTCAGTGGATTAAAGGTAACAACTTTGCTTTTCTTGTTCTGGTTATTGCTTAGTGCTAAAGATTATTCTATTAAACATCAAATATATATTTAAGTCAAATCGTGTTTTTTCCCCCACTTTATGCTGATGTTAAGCCAAAAAGAGATCATCAAAGACTGTGATTTAATTATAATATCCAAACAGCGGCTGAGAATCTTTTGCGATCTCCATGCTCATCTCAGTTAATAATTAAGATGACTAATTTGGCAAATCATAATTTTTTATTACTATACGTAATCTGCCACCAATTTCGTGAAAAATTATTAGATAATTTATCTTGTGAACAATTTAATCAGTCCTTTTAAGTTTTGAATTTTTAAATATTGGAAAGATATTTAACAAATGTAGAAAATCATTGTCAACTAAAGTAAGTTTACCTATTATTTTTAAAAAATCTGCATAGTTTAACTTAAGCATTTAAATTTAAAAAACTTTAAGACTAACATTACAAATGTTTTAAAAGAAAATGTTATTTGAAATTGCACTGATCAAACATCTTGGTTTCTAAAAGGCTTAAATCCTTAATTGTTCCCTATGTTAAGAGGAAATTTTCAGTTTAGTAGCCGTTTTAAAAGTGTATACATTGAATTCCCATGTTTTGCAATTTGTGTCAACTTAGTCCTTTTAAACCATCAATTTGGCTTGAAAATTGCAAGTGAACAAGTCATTGTGAGTTGCAACATGTTTCTTAACTGTTTGAACCTTTGCACACCTTCCAATTGCTGTTACAAACTTGTTTGAAGTGTCATAATTTACTAAATTGACACAAATTGCAAAACATGGGAACCCAATGTATGCACTTTTAAAAGCGGGTACTAAACTGAAAATTCCCTCTTAACATGGGTACTAAGTACGGATTTAAGTCTTTCTAAAATAATAAAATTGTAAGAGTTCCTAAGTGATGCTTTTTCTATCAATTTATTTTCTGACGTGGTTCAGTTATTCTATATAAAGAATATATATATATATATATATATGTGTGTGTGTGACATCCCAAAATATCATATATACATATAATATAATAGAATTCAATTATTATAATATGTAAAAGCAGTTGAGAGATAGAGATAACCGTATTTAAATATTTATACAATTATCCAAAATATAGAGGAAAATAAAACAAAATAAAACCTGATTACAAGTTTCTAAAGTTCTCCCAAAATACAAGTTTACTAAACTTTAAAGAGACCTAAAAAGTGTTTCCAAAATACCAATCATGGTAAAATAAAACTAGAAGTTTTCAAAATAACAAGCTAATCAAGTAAGAGGCAAACAAAATCCTAAGTATTAGGTGTTGGATCTTCCTCAACTTCCAAAGCTTGCTCCAATGGTACATCATCATCTACTGCTCACATCCAAAGGATTAGATGATCATCGCAAGAGGGAAGGCAAACACATGCAACACATACAACACAAGGGTGAGCTAGGTCTCAAACAATCGTACAATTCATTTCCAATCAATCTAACATTTCCAAGAATATCCATATACACACATAACCACGTGAGTCATCATAAACATAAGCATTTGTTTCATAAAACTCATCAAAACAAGCATCCTATCATGTTAAGACTCATAGACACGTCCAGAGATAGAATGTATGTAAAGCTGGGGCTGGTTGTGCACTTGTGGTGGCCTCTACTGCTTTGCAAAGCCATTACCGAGGGGTTCCACCCGACCACATACAAGGCTAGTCCGTACCGCGAAATAGACCTCCAATGATAGCGCCTACCCTAGGACCTCCCACTACTCCCACCACACGCGTCAATCCTCTCTAAGTGAGAATGAAGACCGTTGGAGTGTTAGGGATAAACCCCCAAATGGAAGCCTCTCACATTCATTCAATACACTAACTGATCTCACCGAGAGATCTTAATTTCATATTCAATCCGACCACTTTAAATCACATGATATTCCTCTTGAATAAATAATGTACCTCATAAACCACTTTGATTCATCAAACATAAAATTTTATAGTCATTCAAGTGCATTCTTACTATATTGTCTCATACCAAACCCATACACCATCATACAACATCAACCATGTCATAAAAACAACTCATACATTACATACTTCCACAAAACCATCACTTATTAACACAAATTTCTTTAGGACTTTTAATTATCAATAATAAAGTAATTAAAAAAGCTTGGAGACTCTCACCAATGACTCCGGAAGGGCCAAAAACCCCCCAAAACGACCTAAAGAACGTCCAAAACGGACATCCGAAACCCCACAAACTATCAAAAACGAACACAACAGCAGAAAAGGGCGCCCAACGCCCTTTAGGGGCGCCCAGGCGTGGATTCTGTAGATTTTGCAGAACTCACCCACTCTCACTTCGTTTTAGGCCTTTTTATGCATTTCTTCCACCCCTAATTCATCTTACAGGTTGAATTTAACTTGTTTAAGTGATCCTAACTCTTTCTAAACGCATTATGAAGTATTTATGCATTGTTTTAGACTCTAAAATCTCCAATTTCACAACTTAGAGACTCAAACCAAAATTTACCAATTAGAAACTGTTTTTAGCAAACTTAGCACATCAAACAAGTCTCAAATGACTCAATCAAGTTGTCCCACTGTCCACTTACACCTTAGACCTCAATTACTCAAAAACACCCTCTCACTTCCTCTAAACTCACTCAAAACACTAGTTTTCCTCAACCTAAAGACCCAATTCCACTTCTATCATTTATAACCTCATTTTCACCAATTTTATAATCCTAACAAGTTATAACTAACTTGCCTAGGCTGCCTCAATAGTTCAAATATGTCCAAGACCTCTAACTCTAAAATTCCCTATCTCACTTCCCTCAAAACACTTTAAAACGCTACCAATTCACTGAGCTTTCTATCTAAACAATGTTGTAACATATTTTACACCCTCAATCACTCCCAACCTGGCCAATTAAAGTAAAATAAACTCACCCAACTCAATTCCCATCATCATGGCACAATTTCATAGCTTTCACATCTCAACTTTCAAAGCATACATGTCTTAAATCCACCCAACATCAATTCAAATAGCAATATACACTAAAAGAAAACAGTTTCACATGCCTCATCACATAATCATCACAAATTCTAATTTACACCTATGAGAATTCTACAAAATCAGAATTTACCCAGCTCCCCTTACCTTAGGGTTGAGCAGTCCAGTACACAACCAACTCCTCTAGTGCCCTTCCCAGAGAAGAATCGAAATAGTGTCCTACAAATCACTAAACGGCGATGAAAAATAGCTCTTAAAACTAATCTTAAGCTAGGGAGTGGAGAAGAGGAACTACCAATCACATGCAAAGCAAAATCTTTGCATGATCAAAACCCTAAAAGCAAGGAGAAGGGAAAAATAGCTTACCGCCGAAGGACAAGAAACTAATCGGTTCAAGTCGAAACTCTCGACTCTAGGAACGCGTGGATGTCACCTAAACGGAATTACAATGGTTTAGTAGGAAGATTTGGTAGAGAAAAGACAGAAAAAATGGTGAGCAAACTTTCTAGAGAAGGAAAGTGATGTAGAAGAAATGAACAAAGTTTTTGGTAAAGTTAATATCTTATACGCTTTATAAAATAAAGATTAACTTAATCCTTTTATTTTCTATTTAATATATATATATATATATATATATTTTCTAGGCCCTACAGAAAATATATATATATATATATATATATATATATATATATATATATATATATATATATATATATATATATATAAAAAGTAAAAAGGAAAATTGCAACCTGATAAGTAAACAACACAAAGCAAGTTCATATGAAGGCTTAAAGATCCTCTTCAAACACAGCAAGAGCAAAAGATTTGCTGAACAACGACAGTACTTTATACTTTATAACACATAATAATATATACATTATTTTACTACATTATACGGAAAATATACAACAGTTATTTTTTACATTAAGTTTTGATTATTTAACCAAAACATCTGAAGACGAACTAAAAAAATTGAAGGATTCCACACTTATCTACTTCACTCGTATTCATTTCATTCATTCATATTCATCATTTTCATTTACACATCTTTTTCATCTACATTTTTTTCGTCTACATTCTTCCTGTCATCTCTTTTATCCATGCTTATCACTTTCATCGTATTCATCTTCTTATTTACAGTTATCTCCCTAATCTATTATATTTTTTCTTTTTGTTTTTGTTATTTGAACACAAAGACTATACATTTTTAGTTTCAGACATTGGTGTTGACCAAGCCGATGCAAAAATTATAAAAGAAAAATATCTTAGTGTCAGTATGGTCGACATTGAACTACTTTAATTAAAATATTAATTTAAAAGTTAATAAGGATTTAACGTCTGTTATGTTGACACTAGTTAGAGTCAATCTTCAAAATTTGTCACTAGTTATGGTGGACACTTAGAAGTCGATACTAACAAATTAACATCCATGATTTTGTAATATTGCATAAATATACAAAATACAAAACTCACACTAATAGTTATTTAGTGTTGAATTTTTTACTTATTAGCATAGACTTTTGGCTTATGTTAACAACACTTTTTTTTTTTTCTTTTTGATAGTTAATAGAGTAACAACAAATAATTATTAGAACAATTTCTTTAAATAACCTTGAGTTCTTATTAGACCTAATAGCACTACAAAAATATTATAATATACCGGAAGAGTATTTTTGGCGGTTTAGAAACCGCACCAACGTCCCGCGGTTTAACAAAGAAACCGCCTGCAAATGTTAAATATATCCCGCTTGCTGATTTGTGCTTCTTCTTCAGTTAAGTTCTTCTTCATTTCACAGGCTCTTCCTCTATCTGTGTTTCTTCTTGAGTTAAGTTCTTCTTCATTTAACAATCTCTTATTTCTTTCACAGGTATTTCTTCTTCGTTTCACTTATCCAAATTGATTGATTATTTACCCTTCGCCCTTCGTCCTTCGTTACTGAGTGTGCGTCGTTCACCCCGTGGCTCGTCATTGTCGCTTGAGTTTCTAGAAATCGTTGAGCGTGCTCACCTTTAGGGATTGCGCGCGTGAGCGTCTTCATTCGTTGCCTGTGAGCACAAAATTGTTGAGCAATGCGAGGAGGGAGCGAGGATCGGATGAGCCGTCAGTGCTACCAGGAACTATAAGCCTACGTGGTGGAAGGCTCTGGCGGGCCTCACACTTCACGATCTGAAGGAACGGGAGGAGTGCGAAGTGCGGGAAAGGATAGATTGTTTCGCCATGGCTAAGGAGAAATGTGTTGGCTTCGCCAGGGAGAAGTGTTTGGTTTCCTTTAAGGATGCGAGGATTAGGGTTGCGAAAGGGGTTTTGAGTTCCAAGGGTGTTGGGAAGTTGATTGGTTGGGGATCGGTGCCTGTGAATGGGAGGAACATGTGGTTGATGAATCAAATGGGTCTGATTGGTGGTGATTTGGGAAACAATATGTTTCTATCAGAGGATTTTATCAAGGTTCATCAACAGATACCAATATACGGTGAAATTGAGAAACGATATATTCATGATCCACTACTTCCTCAGGTAAACAACAAGTTCCTGCTGTCTATATATATAATTTTAACATATATCACATCATTTGATGATCAGTGTTACTTAGATGTTTCTAATTCCTTTGAAGGATTCATATACTTTTAAGTTCTGCTTGTGGAAAATGATTGATTGGATCATGAAAATTGTACACCTCAGTGGATGCCTGATCCTCTGCAGGATCTTAAAGGATGTGAAGTTTTTCACAATTGGATGGTGTCAACCTCAATTATAATCGCAGAGAATATCTTGCAAGATGGCTCTGATATAATTAAACATGTTTTCTATTTATCTGTAGTCCTTTGGAGTAGGGTTAACATTTAGTTGGATTTTTTGTTCTTTCGTAGGATAAAGAGTTGTAGTTAGGTTGTGTTGTCTAGAATTTACATTTTTTATTATCTATTTGATTCATTTTGAATGTTCTGAAGCCCTGTTAAAAAGACATAGAGTATTGATAAAAAGATGGATTACAACTGCAGAAAAGTTGAACCGGGGACTGTCAATAATTGACAGCTACAGATTGTTGAAAGGGTTAATTATTTTGTTGTTGTTTCCACCAGAAAGATCATTCTTTCTGAACAATTTCTAGACACAACAAATCTACAAAATGGATGGATAATATAATTGGCTGCTCTTGTAAAAGTCAAATAGTTTTCAGCCTTTTGTTGATGGGAATGTTGTGGATCAATAATTAGTAAAAGATTAATTTTAAGATAAACAAAGGACCATTTTGATCAGAAGGCAAAATTTTCATACATATGCAGAATAACTAGCTTATGCTCGACCTGATACCGAATAGTTTTATAATTTTATACTTTTGTTGAGTAAGCAACATGGGAATATGTCATTTGAGATTGAAAGTATTTTGTAAGGGGTAGAAACAGGGCCCCATGAGAGGTCTGATTAAAGCACCTACTTAAATGTCCAAATATTGTTTCAAAGTCAAAATTATGTGCCTAAAGCAAATGCGTTTCTTTGATAATATAAACAAAACTTTACCAACTGATTAAAATATTAAGAATCATAATATGTTAAAAAACGTTCAAGCATATACTAATAAATCACGAATTTTTTTAATTTTTTTAATAATCTAATATATCCTCAAACGCATCATATTCACTTTACAATATAAGATCATAAGGTTTATATGTCACACCCCATTAATTAAGGATTATTAGACACGGCCACGTGTCGACCGTCCGGTCTCCCCTGGTGAGTGGGAGACCAATTCTGCAAAACATTAAATTACCGCCCTTCGTAATCCGTGCAGAGGCGGCAGAGTAGGAAAACCTTGAAAGTGGGAAACAGGTGGCGAGCTTGGGTTAGACTGGACTTTTTAGTGGAGACCAGGTGGCAGCCGGTGAGTGGCCGACCGTTTGTGTTGAAGGTAAGAAGAAAACAATGCAAGTACTTTTTGCATGCAATCTTCTTCTTCTTCCTCAAATCTAAATTTCTAAAATTCTGGTTTCTCCTCCTTCTCTCTAAACTTCCAAACTTCTCTCTAAAATTATTAACTTAAACACTGTTCCGATCATCATCCACCTTTCAGAATTCTTACTCCTGCTGTCAAGGCATTTCAATTGCACCGATCAGTTTTCCGGTCAGAGCTCTTTGGACTGTCGGTCAATCTTATAGTTGAATATTAGAAGTTTAGCTGTATTTTAGAGGTAAGGGAAGCTTATAATAAATTTCATTTGGATTATGTTTTATGAATTAATGTATGATGATTTGAGCATATGATTTTTGTATGATTTGGATTAAATATGAAAGTATGGTATGTTGTTTGATGTACTGCATGTCCGATTTTGGTATGAGATTATTTATATGTATATAACTTAGTAAAATTCTAAATCTGTAATCGAAAGGTCATTAGGACCGTCCGGTTTCCCCTGAAAACAATTGATCTGATACCTCAGTTAAAAACTTAAAATATTTTGATTCAGTTAGTCATTTGGAATTTTCTATTAAAGGACGTCCGGTCTTACACTGAACGGCCGGCATTGAATTACTTGGTCATAGACCGAGTAATCGGCCTCATATTAACCATTTAGAACGTTCAGTCATACACTGAGCATTGGTCTTCTGTTGATGATTATTTAATTGACAAGTACTATGTCTTATACCAGTACTTGAATTCTGAAAACGTACAGGTTAAAACAGTTTTATCTATTTGAAAGTCTTCGGTCTTATACTGACATTTGATTTCCTCATAGAGTGTTCGGTATTGTACTGACGCTCATTTTGTTTGAAGAGAACTATTTCATTTATTGCTGTCGGTCTCAAAGACGTTCGGTCTAAATTGTTATTGTATTCTGTTTGATCTAAATTGTCGACCTTGTGTAACTCATTAAAGTAGCCTGGAGAAACAAGTTCATACTAGGTATTAACCGACCGGTTTATTGATTGTGTAAGAGAATTCCAAGGAGGAACTTCTCATTATTGATTTTATTTGGTTTAGTATGACAGTGGCAAAAGGCTCAGGTTCTGACTCTATCCTGATATTCCGTGATTACGCCACCTCAAGTAGAGGAGGGTAACTCATGTGTGGGAATGGCAGGAGGTCCTTTAGCCTCAGGGTATTTCTATACCGAGGTGGTTTCACTGGACTAACCTCGGGTGGCGGTTTGTTGAGTGTATCCCAGCCAGGTCCACCCGAGTGCAGAGAGCGGCGAGCATACGGGGTCATACCGTCCGGACAAATATGTAGAATAATTGAAATTGTTGATGTTATCGTTTGGTTGTGAATGAAAATATTTAAACTCATAAAGTTTGATTGTGATATTGTTGTTAATTGAATTCTTATTGAAATTTTATAAGCTTACCCTTGTTTGTCTTTGTAATTTTTATGTGTGCCGTCCGGTATTTGATCGTACGGTTGTTCTCTTTACTGCAATGATCGTCCTTTTGGGTGTGAGCAGAAGGAACTCAAGACGAGTCATTGGAAGAAGCTCTGCAAGTGGAGCAACCTTTGGACGTGCTGCCGGAGAATTTTGAAGGACCGCCCGGTCCTTAGTTAGATTTTGCATATTTTGAATTCTGTAGATGACGGTCGGTTAAATTGTTTTTGTAAAGCCGTCCGTCCTAGACTTTAACTTTAGATTTCCGAATTGTATATTTTTGAATGGTTAAGTTTGATAATACATGTCAGCTTTCGTTATATATCTTTTACTCGTTCATTTCCACTGTTCTTTAATATTATTCCTGATAACTCCTATAATAAAATATAGCTTTTGTTATATATTATTGGGATGTTACATTAATGGTATCAGAGCAGTTTCTTCCTTAGAATGCCTGTAGGTTATGAGTATGCTTTGCTTGTGCTGTGTACTCACATGATCAGTTAGATTTTCTAACTTCTTATTAAAATTCATGAATTTTTCTTTCTGTTGAAAACAGAAAATGGCCCCAAGACCACCCCCACAACCGGCCGATCGTGATGCGTCCGGTAGTAATAATAACCTGCTTGAATCGGTGTTAGCGGCGCTTCAACAACAAAACGCTAATTTGATTCAGCAAAATGCAATAGCATTGCAAAATTCTGAAGCGGCTAGGGTAGCTGTAGAGTCAACTCAGAGGCAAATGATGGAGTTACTGAGGATGGGCGTACAGACTGGTGGACCCTCTGTTTCTTCCGTACCCAATCCGACGGAATGGAGTCTGGAGAATTTCCTTCAACACCGTCCGGCCAAGTTTGACGGGAAGTGTAGTGCGGATGAGGCTGACCGTTGGATTAGGGATATGGAGAAAATTTACAATGCCAAGAGATGTCCGAATGAGAATAGATTGTTGTATACCGAATATCAGCTCACCGGGGAGGCATGTCATTGGTGGAGTGCGATGAAGATGCTACTGGAAGAACAGCGGATCCCAATCACTTGGGAATTGTTTAAAGATAAATTCTATGAAGAATATTTCCCTAACAGCGTGCGCTTTGCTAAGGAGGTAGAGTTCCTTCAATTAGTGCAAGGGGGAATGTCGGTTTCTGAGTATACTGACCGTTTCAAGCACCTCGTAAGATTTTATACGATGGGTATGAACGAAGAGTGGCAGTGCAGGAAATATGAGAATGGATTAAAGCCAGACTTGAAAGTGATGATCTCCAGCTTGTGCATTACGTCGTTTCCGACCCTTGTGGAAAGAGCCAAAGTGCTGGAAAGGAATATGGCTGAAGCGGAACGACAAAAGAAGCAGCAACAGCCGACCGGTAGGGTATCTGTTCCAGCTCGGACCGATCAAGTCGTAAGGTGGTCACCTTATTCTCGACCTGTGCCGTCCGGTACTGGTGGTTCCTCTCAATCTCCAATTTCATCCGACCGGTCGATACAACTGGGATCTGTTTCTTGTTTTAATTGTGGAGGGCCACATTACCGATCATCCTGCCCTCAATTGATAGGATTCAAGCATTGCTCTAAGTGTGGAAGAAACGGCCATTTTGACACTGAATGCAACATGGGAGGCCGAGCAATTATGAGACCTCCAGTGGCAGGCAGAAGTGGTCAGAGAAATGGTGGAAGGGCTCAAGCAACCGGCCGAGTTTATGCGTTGACGGGAGTGGAGGCAGCAAGTTCAGGTAATCTTATCATCAGTACTTGCTTGCTGTATGGTGTTCCATGCTGTGTATTATTTGATTCTGGGGCAACACATTCTTTCGTTTCGAAGGCATGTGTTGAAAAATTGGGTATAGTCAAGAGTGAGATGCAGCTTGATTTGGTGGTGTCGACCCCAGCAGCTAAAGAGATTAGGACGTCTACTGTATGTATTAGATGTCCTATTGAGGTAGAAGGGTACAAGTTTAAGGTAAATCTTATCTGTTTACCTCTTCAAGACCTATAAGTAATATTAGGGATGGATTGGTTGACTACCAATCGCATTCTCATTGACTGCGGGAAGAAGAAGTTGATTTTCCCAAGAGATGAAGAAAAGTTATCAATGACTCTCGGTCAACTCCGAGAGGATCTCATAGAAGGAACCATGTGTTTCCTGATATTAACGCGTGAGGACGGAAGTGAAGGAGACCGTTCGGCAGAAAACCGAGCGGTTATTGAAGAATTCATGGACGTTTTTCCGGATGAAGTACCAGGTTTACCTCCGCTTCGAGAGGTTGAATTCTTCATCAACTTAATTGCACAAGCCGGTCCCGTAGCAGCGCCACCATACAGAATGGCCCCAGCAGAATTGGCCGAATTGAAAAAGCAGATTGAAGATCTACTGGAGAAGAAGTTCATTCGGCCGAGTGTCTCGCCTTGGGGAGCGCCTGTTCTGTTAGTTAAGAAGAAAGATGGCAACTCTCGGCTTTGCGTGGATTATCGACAATTGAACAAGTTGACGGTTAAGAACAAGTATCCACTGCCGAGAATAGATGACTTGTTGGATCAGCTGTCCGGTGCGACCGTATTCTCTAAAATTGATTTAAGATCCGGGTACCATCAGATCTTGGTGAAAGAAGCTGACATTCCAAAGACTGCATTTCGGTCTCGATACGGCCATTATGAATATGTGGTAATGTCGTTCGGTGTTACCAACGCACCTGCCGTATTCATGGACTATATGAACCGGATCTTCAGGCCGTTCTTGGACAATTTCGTAGTGGTGTTTATTGACGATATCCTCATTTACTCCAAGAACAGAACGAAACATGAAAAGCATTTGAGGATAGTTCTTGGTGTGTTAAGAGAAAAGCAGCTATACGCTAAAATGTCCAAGTGCGAATTCTGGATGGAGCAAGTACAGTTTCTTGGACATGTAATTTCGGCCGGCGGAATTGCTGTGGATCCGGCCAAAGTACGAGCGGTTCTGGAATGGGAAACACCTCGTTCAGTTTCGGAAGTTAGAAGTTTTGTTGGGTTGGCTGGCTACTACAAGGTTTATTGAAGGATTTTCTAAGATAGTAACACCCTTAACTCAGTTGACCCGAAAAGATCAACCGTTCGTCTGGACTGACCGGTGTGAGTCCAGCTTTCAGGAATTGAAATAGCGATTGACGAAAGCTCCTGTCTTAGTCATTCCGGACGTCAACCAGCCCTTTGTCGTGTTCTGTGATGCATCATATCAAGGTTTGGGTTGTGTCTTGATGCAAGAAGAGAAGGTCGTTGCTTATGCCTCTCGGCAATTGAAGGTTCACGAGAGGAATTATCCAACTCATGATCTTGAATTGGCGGCTGTAGTGTTTGCACTAAAGATTTGGAGGCATTACTTATATGGCGCTAGGTTTCAAGTATTTAGCGACCATAAGAGCCTCAAATATTTGTTTGATCAAAAGGAGTTGAATATGAGGCAGAGAAGATGGATGGAATTTTTGAAAGATTACGATTTTGAACTGCAATATCATCCTGGAAAAGCAAATGTGGTGGCGGACGCTTTGAGTAGGAAGACCGTACATATATCTGCAATGATGATCAGAGAGCTGAATTTGGTAGAGAGCTTCCGGGATTTGAACTTCCAAAGTGAACTAGAACCAAGCGGGATAAGGTGCTGCAATATGAGGCTGTCGAGCAATATCTTTGAGAGAATAAAAGAGAAACAATTGCTGGATGAAGAGTTGCAAAAGGTAAGCAAGCCGACCGGTTTTCAACTGCATAAAGATTTTAGTTCCGGCACAGATGGTCTCCTAAGGTACCGGGGTAGAACGTGCGTTCCGAACGATGAAGTTCTAAGAAGATTAGTTCTTGAAGAAGCTCACCAGAGTCGCTTAAGTATACACCCCGGTATGACCAAAATGTATAATGACCTTAAAATGTCTTTCTGGTGGACGGGAATGAAGAATGACGTCGCCCGGTTTATCGCTTCGTGTTTAACTTGCCAACGAGCCAAAGCAGAACATAAAAAGCCGAGCGGCCAACTACAGCCTTTAGAGATACCTGAGTGGAAGTGGGATAGTATTGCCATGGATTTTGTAACTCATTTGCCTCGAACAGTCAGACACCATGATGCGATTTGGGTAATAGTTGATAGGCTGACCAAGAGCGCACATTTCCTCCCTATCAACTTGAAAATGCCTATGTCCAAACTAGCTCAGCTATATATTAAGGAAATTGTCCGGCTACACGAGTGCCGTCCGGAATAGTGTCAGATCGAGACCCAAGGTTCACATCTCGGTTTTGGCAAGCGCTTCAACAAAAAATGGGAAGCAAACTTCAAATGAGTTCTGCCTATCATCCACAAACGGACGGTCAATCAGAAAGAACCATCCCAACTCTAGAAGATTTATTGAGAACCAGTGTGCTGGATCATTTGGGAGTTTGGGATGAGATTTTGCCGTTAGCTGAGTTCACTTACAATAACAGCTTTCATTCAAGTATTGGAATGGCGCCGTTCGAAGCTCTCTATGGGAGGAAATGCCGAACGCCTCTTTGTTGGTTCCAGGAAGGTGAAGCGGTATTAACTGGACCAGAGATTGTGCAGCAGACAACTGAGAAGGTGAAATTGATTCAAGAGAGACTGAAAGCGACCCAAAGCAGACAGAAGTCATATGCCGATAGAAGAAGGAAGCCTTTGGAATTTGCGGAGGGAGACCATGTATTTCTCAAGCTGGATCGAATGACTGGTGTTGGAAGAGTCATTCGACCAAAGAAGCTATCTCCCTGATTCCTTGGTCCGTATCAAATTCTGAGGCGTATTGGACCGGTAGCATATGAACTGGCCTTGCCTCCTCCTTTGTCCAAACTTCACCCTGTTTTTCACGTATCACAACTCCGAAAATATATTGTCGACCCTTCACATGTGCTTGAAGCCGACAACATCCTGTTCAAGGAAAATTGTTCGATGGAAGTCCGACCGGTGAGAGTTGAAGAGTATGCAATCAGGCGACCGTCCAACAAACGTACCACTTATGTTAAAGTCATCTGGGATGATCGATCTGGCGACATCACTTGGGAACGTGAGGAAGAAATGAGAGAGGCTTATCCTCACTTGTTTGAAGGTACACTCTAATTTTCGAGGTCGAAAATTTTTATTTGTTGGGGGGAAATGTCACACCCCATTAATTAAGGATTATTAGACACGGCCACGTGTCGACCGTCCGGTCTCCCCTGGTGAGTGGGAGACCAATTCTGCAAAACATTAAATTACCGCCCTTCGTAATCCGTGCAGAGGCGGCAGAGTAGGAAAACCTTGAAAGTGGGAAACAGGTGGCGAGCTTGGGTTAGACTGGACTTTTTAGTGGAGACCAGGTGGCAGCCGGTGAGTGGCTGACCGTTTGTGTTGAAGGTAAGAAGAAAACAATGCAAGTACTTTTTGCATGCAATCTTCTTCTTCTTCCTCAAATCTAAATTTCTAAAATTCTGGTTTCTCCTCCTTCTCTCTAAACTTCCAAACTTCTCTCTAAAATTATTAACTTAAACACTGTTCCGATCATCATCCACCTTTCAGAATTCTTACTCCTGCTGTCAAGGCATTTCAATTGCACCGATCAGTTTTCCGGTCAGAGCTCTTTGGACTGTCGGTCAATCTTATAGTTGAATATTAGAAGTTTAGCTGTATTTTAGAGGTAAGGGAAGCTTATAATAAATTTCATTTGGATTATGTTTTATGAATTAATGTATGATGATTTGAGCATATGATTTTTGTATGATTTGGATTAAATATGAAAGTATGGTATGTTGTTTGATGTACTGCATGTCCGATTTTGGTATGAGATTATTTATATGTATATAACTTAGTAAAATTCTAAATTTGTAATCGAAAGGTCATTAGGACCGTCCGGTTTCCCCTGAAAACAATTGATCTGATACCTCAGTTAAAAACTTAAAATATTTTGATTCAGTTAGTCATTTGGAATTTTCTATTAAAGGACGTCCGGTCTTACACTGAACGGCCGGCATTGAATTACTTGGTCATAGACCGAGTAATCGGCCTCATATTAACCATTTAGAACGTTCAGTCATACACTGAGCATTGGTCTTCTGTTGATGATTATTTAATTGACAAGTACTAGGTCTTATACCAGTACTTGAATTCTGAAAACGTACAGGTTAAAACAGTTTTATCTATTTGAAAGTCTTTGGTCTTATACTAACATTTGATTTCCTCATAGAGTGTTCGGTATTGTACTGACGCTCATTTTGTTTGAAGAGAACTATTTCATTTATTGCTGTCGGTCTCAAAGACGTTCGGTCTAAATTGTTATTGTATTCTGTTTGATCTAAATTGTCGACCTTGTGTAACTCATTAAAGTAGCCTGGAGAAACAAGTTCATACTAGGTATTAACCGACCGGTTTATTGATTGTGTAAGAGAATTCCAAGGAGGAACTTCTCATGATTGATTTTATTTGGTTTAGTATGACAGTGGCAAAAGGCTCAGGTTCTGACTCTATCCTGATATTCCGTGATTACGCCACCTCAAGTAGAGGAGGGTAACTCATGTGTGGGAATGGCAGGAGGTCCTTTAGCCTCAGGGTATTTCTATACCGAGGTGGTTTCACTGGACTAACCTCGGGTGGCGGTTTGTTGAGTGTATCCCAGCCAGGTCCACCCGGGTGCAGAGAGCGGCGAGCATACGGGGTCATACCGTCCGGACAAATATGTAGAATAATTGAAATTGTTGATGTTATCGTTTGGTTGTGAATGAAAATGTTTAAACTCATAAAGTTTGATTGTGATATTGTTGTTAATTGAATTCTTATTGAAATTTTATAAGCTTACCCTTGTTTGTCTTTGTAATTTTTATGTGTGTCGTCCGGTATTTGATCGTACGGTTGTTCTCTTCACTGCAATGATCGTCCTTTTGGGTGTGAGCAGAAGGAACTCAAGACGAGTCATTGGAAGAAGCTCTGCAAGTGGAGCAACCTTTGGACGTGCTGCCGGAGAATTTTGAAGGACCGCCCGATCCTTAGTTAGATTTTGCATATTTTGAATTCTGTAGATGACGGTCGGTTAAATTGTTTTTGTAAAGTCGTCCGTCCTAGACTTTAACTTTAGATTTCCGAATTGTATATTTTTGAATGGTTAAGTTTGATAATACATGTCAGCTTTCGTTATATATCTTTTACTCGTTCCTTTCCACTGTTCTTTAATATTATTCCTGATAACTCCTATAATAAAATATAGCTTTTGTTATATATTATTGGGATGTTACATTATACGTAGTAGATTCCGAATTCGGGTATTGTAAAAAATAATATGCGCATGCATTAACTACTCAAGTTGTCCTATCCTTACATGAAACTATATTAATTAGTAAAACAAAATTTACATACAAGATTTATCAAATTTAAGAATTTTAACTATCGATATAACTCAATAAAATCTATCTGTAATATATTTCAATAAATTAAAATTTTTACTTTCGATAAAATTTTTTTTTTTTTGTAAAATTAGTTAATAATTTATAATGTTTATTATTTAAAAATATTTCAGTTAGTAATTTTCATCATTAAAATGGACATCAAAGTTTTTTCTTTAAAATTTGATTATATCATAGTAAAATTTGTTAGTAATTTTTAAAAAAATTCATGAATAAGTTTATCAAAATGAATTTAACAAAATATATCAGTAATTTGATTTTTTTAAAATTCATTTTTTTATAAATCTACTACTAAAATAGACACCAACTTTAATACTAAATCTAATAAAAGATTTTTTATAAATTAATTAAACCTGAGCGAGAAGAAGAAGAATAAAGAAGAAGGGAGGTAGAGGATGTAGGGACACTGGAAAGATATTGTCTGCTTTGGGTCAAGCCTTTATGGATTTGCTTTTGGTAGCACTCCAAAAGGCCTCTTCCTAATGGAGGTATCTTATGTGTATATAAACTCATGTCAATCTCTTATTTTATTGGATGTGGGACTTTGTTTGTACCCAACATCCTCCCCTCAAACAAAAGATTATGGTTCTCCACCTCCACCTTCCTTACAGCGGAAGTCTTTTTTTATCCTCGAGTACACCATGGTCATCCTACAACGGTCTCCAGACCTGAACCTGACTCTGATACCATTTGTAGGGGAGTTCAACACACACACACAGATCTCCACATTAGTAAGATATTGTCCGCTTTGGGTCCAACCCTCCCGGATTTGCTTTTAGTACCACTCCAAAAAGTCTCTTATCAATGGAGGTATCTTATGTGTATATAAACGTATGTCCATCTCTTATTTTTTCTGATGTAGGACTTTGTTTGTACCCAACATCCTCCTCTCAAACAAAGGACTATGGTTCTTCGCCTCCATCTCCCCTACAGTAGATGTCTTTTCTTATCCTCGAGTACACCATTCTAGAAAAATATCTAAGTGTGTATCGTGAGATTTTCTTAACAGTGATATCAGAGTCGATGGTTTGTCATGGTGACCGACTCGTGGTTGTAGTTGGTTGGGAATGCTTCCATTAGAGGGGGAGTGTACTTTTGTGGAAGGGACTCACCCTTGAAGGGGAGATTGTTGGGAATCAAAGTGTGAGTCTAAGTCCCACATTGGATAGAAATAAGATAGTAGAGCACTATATAATGATGAAAGACCCATTAACCCATTGCCTTAAGGTTTTGGGTAGAGAGTGATGTCAATCCGTTATATAATTGACTCGATGTTATTGGTGTTTGTGTAACCCACAAGGAACCTCGTCCTTGATAGACCCACAGAGGAGAGGGATAAGGAAGAGGAGGAGAAGAAATAGAAGGAAGAGAAGAGGATGCATAGGAGGAGCAAGAAAAGAAGAAAGAGGAAGAATATCATATCTTAATATTTATCAACAATTATTCTACTAATAAATTTATGATTGTTGATAATTCATTTATGATTGTCGATAAATTGTTAATAATTTTGATTTATCGAAAAATTTTAAAACATCAAACTTTTATATACTTTTCTTTCAAAGTTTTTCTTTTATAACACTAATACATAGTTTATTAATTAAGATAATCTTTTTGGATATTATTTCCAACATGTATTATACTAGTCCATCTGTTAAGAAATATAACTACTAGATCCTATTAATCATAACTTCTATGAACTCTTTCAAACAACATGTAGGTAATTTTACGCATGAGTTTATCCTTATGTAAATGTGCACTAACCTATTCTTTTTACTTGTGCTTTCTTCTTGATGAAATGATTTTGTTGTTAATTAAGTTTGGGAATTTGGAGCTCCTTGACTTGATTGAAGTTAGACTGGAGCTGAGCACAAAAGGGAACAACTGTTTAGGAAAGATTAGAAAATAAAAGTAAAGCCAAACTAAAGGTATATTGAAGCTAGAACATCGAAAGGAATGAAAGTGACAATAGACTAAAGTTAAGGCACGAAAAAAAATGAATGTGAAAGGAAAGAAAAAGAAAAATACACAACTTCGTTCATAAGGATTCAAAGCTCTAGTATGACAATAATTAGGGTACATGATAAGATTTTGAGAGTAGAGCGATAATGGTTAGGTGACAGTAATTAGGACATGTGAGGTTAGAGAGTAGGAAACAAAGGTCGAGCACACAACTTGAAAGGAAAGATGACATTGTTAGACATCAAAATGCAATCATAAAACATTTGCAAATTTTATATTTTAATGAAGAATTTTGTTAAATATGTGGGTAACTCTCGTTTGTTATAGGTCAGTTACATTTTAGATACAATTAGTCATACATGCAAATTATATCCTTCAAAACTATTCTCATCTCAACACGCCAAAATTTTATATATACTAACTATTTGTACAAATAATTTGTAGTAGGAAAGTTATTTATTCAATCATAATTTTCTTATATCTTAAAGAAACTTAGGTTATGATAAAAGAAATATTTACTTGAATAATTAATATTTATAATATGTTTTGTGTGTTTATGAATATGTTGGAAGTCCCACATCGACTAGAGATAAGGCTATGAGAAGTGGGTTTTAGGCCTAACTCAACCCCACAAAACTGGCTTGTTAGGTAAGGTTTGCACCTCACTTATATGTTATAATTTGGCCTTATCTCTAGTCGACGTGGAACTTCCAACACACCCCTTTCACGCCGATGTATAGACATCTGGTGCGTGATAGTAGAAATTGGGTGGTCCAATAGCGGCCGACAACGGGTGGAATAGAAACAGAATTTCCCACTTAGAACTCACTAGGATAGGCTTTAACCATGGCTCTGATACCATATTAGAAGTGGGTACTCAATGAAATGGCAGCGTGTAGCTGATTTATTCCAAGATAACAAAAACTCTCGGGCGGTGTATCTTGAAACTCAATTAACAAACACGTGCTTGATTGATTTCTCCTCAACCTCCGCCTATTGCAACCACCTCAAATCTCTTGCTGACCAATTATCTAATGTCGGGGCTCCTGTTTCAGATCAACGTCTTGTGCTCCGCTTGCTCGCTGGCTTACCGAAGCCTATGTTGGTTTTGTCACGGTTATGCAATAGAAGGATGAATTTCCTAGTTTTGCTACAACATGTTCTTGTTTGAAGTTGGAAGAGACCACGATTAAGGAGCGAGCAGCCCGTGAATCTGGTTCCACTACGCTCTTAGCCGTGGATGAAGGCTTCTCTTCACAGCCGCAATACCATAACAACAACATCACTTCATCACAGGGTCGTAATAATACCAATCGCGGCAAGAAAAACAACCGAGGCAGAGGCAACAACAACTGTGGTGGCAAAGGCGGACGCGGTGGTGCCTGGGCTGCTGGCACTGGAAGGGGCGGTGCACCACAACAGCAGCAATACCAAACCTACCCATCGTACCAGCATCCCTTCTTTAATCCTTGGGCGGGGTGGGCCCAACCTCCCTGTCCTTATCCAGCAGCCTTAAGGCAGCCTAGACGTCCACGCCAAGTTGGTATTCTTGGATCAAGACCACCACAACAAGCATACAATGCATCAATAACACCATCCAATGTTGGTTACATACCTACAGATATTAATGTGGCCATGCATAGCCTTTCACTCTCTCAACCAAATGAGAACTGGTATATGGACACTGGTGCTACCTTTCATATGACGGTGGACCAAGGTACTCTCTCATCTTATTTTTATTCGAGCAAAGATCATAATATTGTTGTTGGTAATGGTCATTTGATTCCTACTCATGGTCATGGAAGCACTACACTATCCCTACCCCACCCTCCTCTAAACCTAAACAATGTGTTGCATGCTCCAAAACTCATTAAAAACCTAATATTTGTTCGTAAATTTACAAGTGACAATTTGGTTTGTGTTGAGTTTGATCCATTTGGATTTTCTGTGAAGGACTTGTAGACGGGGAACCATCTAATGAGGTGTAACAGCTCCGAAGATCTTTACCCCATCCCTTCCAAAAAATCAGGCTATATCTTCCCCAACATTTCCTTCAGCCTTAACTACCTTGTCTCCTAATTTGTGGCACAATCACTTAGGCCACCCAAGACTTATTATTCTCAAATCTCTTTGTCGTCAGAATTTTATCAATTGTAATAAAGGTAACATTGATTTTTGCACTTCTTGTCCTCTTGGTAAACATGTGAAATTGCCATTTAATGCGTCTTGTTCGTTCACTGAATTGCCATTTGATATTATTCATAGTGATATTTGGACATCACCTATATCTAGCTCTTCTGGCCATCGATATTATGTATTGTTTCTTGACGACTTTAGTTGGGCATATTGTTCCACCCATTATTGGGTCGTTATCGGACCACTCATTAATATATAGTCTCACGCTCGAGATGTATATACCTCGGCGTGAGGGGGGTGTGTTGAAAGTCCCACATCGACTAGAGATAAAGTCAATTTATAATATATAAGTGGGGTGCAGACCTCACCTTACAAACCGATTTTGTGGAGTTGAGTTAGGCGTAAAACTCACTTCTAACATAATATAATCAGATAAGAATTAAAAATTAGAAAAAAAATATGTACTTAGAAACTTAATTCATAATAAAGTCTCATAGTTAATACTATAAAAATGTAAAATTGTCTTTGATTTAGATAATCTCACCAAACATCACAAGTTTTATTTTCTTATATAATTTAAGAATTTATTTTTTAAATTAAAAATGAGTTTAGGTGTAAATTAAAAAAGCTCTTTTTAATAAAAGTTAATAAGAATTGGTTTTACAAATGATCTTATAATCACATTTTACCTTTATATATATATATATATATATATATCAGGAGATGGATTAAAGATTGATAATATAAAAAGAGGGGGTGAGTATCTAAATACATATATTTTGCGAAAGAAATGGTGTTCATAAATATAACATGGATAAGAAACCAACACTATTCCCACCCTTTTACCGTGTGACATGACTTCATGACATCTTGGCATATCGAAGGCAAAATGCTTTAATCCTGCTGAAGCCTTCTACGATATTGGAAGGATCCACAGCAAAACTAATTCGAACCCAATTCTTCAGTCCAACCATAACCCCTATAGTATCAATGCTCATCATCAATAAACGCAAATTTACTATGAAACTAAGGAAAATAAGATTGCAGAAGAAGAAAAACATATTACCAGGAAGAAGAATGACAGATTCCTCTTCGGCTAGCTTGGCACAGAAATCCATGTCATCAACAATGTCCTTAATTTGCGAAAAGTTAATTTTCACCTGCTCCGTTTAATTTACTATTAGTTGATCATATGTGATCCAATGTTAATGCCACAACATGATGACAACCTTAAAGTTCTTTGCCACTTACCAACACACACATGGCTCCTTCTGGTTTGTTCGGGCATGTTAAGCAAGGAATCTCCTTGCATAAATCATAGAACTTATTTGCTGTCTCCCTCAATATATTAAGATTTTTTACGAAGAAATCATCTTTGGTTTTGCGAATGATGTCAGGTATTGCTGCCTGTAAACTTATTAGCTGTAATTTTTCTTTCGAGGGGAAAGAAAATGAAACAAAATGGGAAATGGGCATGTATGAAATTTTGAATTTAATCTATGCTCAGAAGAAAACAAAAATGTTATTTTGTAAGATTGATTTTATGTTGGTCTTTTATTTTGCTTATGGTAGCTTTCATTGATTACCTGCAAGATGGTTGGAAGGTCAGTTGAGATTTCCAAATTGTCGATGATATTTTTCACCAGCTGATAAAGAAAGAAAACAATTGCATAATTCATACAACATAATAATCAGTGAAATATCAAGATGATAAGGAGAAATCTAACCCCAGTTTTGTGAAAAATCCCATGAGGGTCACATGTGGCTATCCAACCAGTTCTCCAACCGGGAACCAACCATCTTTTTGACAAAGATCCAATTGTAATGACAGGCACTATGGATGAAAACAATCCCATGGGGACAAACGGATTGCTTCCGTAAGTTATATGAGCATAAACTTCATCAGAAACAACAAAGATTCCGAGTTTTCTAGCAACCTCAGCAACCTGCAAGAGCACTGAAAAATCATCACATTTCATTTGCAACACTCAAATAAACATTCATTAAAGAGTAAATATGTGTACCCTTTTTAAATGTTGGTATGTGAACACATTTCCACAAGGATTGCTAGGATTGATGAGGACCATAGCCACTGTTTTGTCATCTGCTAGAGCTTCGAGGGAATCGAGGTCCACCTCCCAACCTCTCTCAGGCAAAAGATCATAGTGCCTAACTTCAAGGGCACAGCAAGAAGCACGAGAATCATATTGCGGGTACCCTGGTCTTGGAAGGAGAATGTTGGCACCAGGACGCGCAAGAACTGGCATGATTATATCTATAGCTTGTGTTCCACCCACGGTGATAAAAACATTATCAGGTGATAACTGGTATGGAAGATCAGCAGAGAGATAATTTGCAATTGCCCTGTTTGGTAATTGCAGTTCATTATTACCAACTTATAAATCATAAATTGACCGTTGCTAGGGAATTGCACGCATATTCATTTGTGGAATAGCCAAATACCATTACACCTCATGGAAAGGAATATATTGGCCAAACAATGTTAGACTTGATCATCCTATCGATTTGGCTTGTCAAACTTTATCAACTAGTACTAAAGAGCATCCACGCACGAGATAATACAGTTGTTTAACTTTCAAACTTTTGCTGATCCTATAATATCACGAAATTGAAGAAATTCTACATTTTGAACCCAACTAACAAAGAATCAACATCACCTCCACTAAAACTTTATAATTTATGAATCTTTTATTTTAGCTTTATTCTTTCCAACACTGATGTGTATATAGACAGTAAAATTTATAGAATAATAGTGAGTTGTAATAATGCTGAAAAAGAAAAGCTGTGTTAGAAGTGGTTCTTAAGTTTGACTAGAAATGCTTAGTATTATTAGATGACAGAGTAGTTTGATTTAGTAGATAAGAGTTGAGAGTGAAGAAACCTCTTTGCCTCGGGTAAGCCAACGGTGGGAGAGTAAGAGTTGTAGTTATAAGAGTGAACAGAAGTTGCAACAGCATGAGAAGCATCGGGGGTAGTCCGATAGAGTGGGTTATCTGTAGGATCTACACGACAGAGACGAATTAGAGGTTTGTTGTCAACACTGATGTTCACTTTTTCCATCAACATGTTATAGGCTCCTCTCACAGACATGGATGAAGCCTTCAGCTTTTGGTTCCCATTAAAATTCCATTTCTTCTCACTTCCATTCTCCATTTCTTTCGGTCTCTGCGGCGTCCGAGTCTGGTCAACCAAGAGAACTTCACATAAACAAAATATAAGATGCCATCCATGTGTATCTTGTTTTTAGCATGGAGAGGGTGGGGGAAGTCAAACACGACTCTCATTTTTTGGAATAATTCAATTAACAATTCTCGAATATCAACAAACCTTCTCCAATCCAACAATAACACGTAAGATTAAATTCTAGTTAGGTGATAACAAATGCAAGACTCACCAACCACATTTATATACTGAACCATCTATTTATCCTTCTGTGTTTCATTTTTACTTTTTCCAATTATCTAGTCACGTCTCAATCTCAGCTTAACCTTCATTTACCGCCTAATTGCCGTTTTATACTGTTAATGATGTTTTGCTTTCATGTTACCTTTCCGCCGATCAGTTTATTAGCATACATCAATAACTCTAACTTAAGAAGTTTCACTACAATCTTCACATCAACATGGGGCCAAATTCCAGTTCAAAATCTATTATACTAGCTTTAACATGTACTCTCTCAAGTTTGCTGCTACAAAAGGGTTTCTACTGAGATGCTTTTGTCATCCTCTTCCTTTTCTAAAATATGACATACACAGCAAAATCTGCCACTGCCATCTGCAAAAGAATGGATCAATTCTTATGGAAAAGTATAGCCAATAATGCATCTTAGGTACATTACCCTCTTGTTCGTATAAAAGCTACTAAATATATTTCATGGTGAGTACTACTTATTTTTTGAGTCAAAGATTTTTCTTTCTAAATTATTATAAAAAATTAGATTTTTTCAGCAAAATAAATTATAAAAATTTAAGAATAGGAATCATCAAAATACTTGTATTTGCATGTATTTGTTACGGATAATTAGTATCTACATCTAACCAGTGAATATTTTAATATTTATTTTACAAGATGTAATATTATATTATTTGTATTTACGAATATTTATTTTGTGAAAAAAATAAAACAAAATTTTAATTTATGTTTTATTAAATGAAATTTAATTAAAATTAATTTATATTTTTTTAGGTTAAATTTATTTAAAATTATATTTAATTTAATTTATATTATATTTTATTTTTTTTTAATTTTATTTATATTTTATTTTAAAAATTTATAAAATATGTTTTTTTTTCTAAAATATACATGAGTATTTATTAATGTTTACAGATTTTTAAATATTTGTAAATATTTGTAAATATTTTTTAAATAAATATACGACTGATCATAATAATTTTTCTATTCCGGATTGAATAATAAATAAACATTATCTATGTTTATGTTTGACCATATGGATTGTCATCTCTACACAAGATAGTTAAGTATACAATATCTTTTCATTTTTTATTTTTGGATCAACTTGATTGTTATTGCTATCAATCTCGTTTTACTCTAAGTGGTTTACTTATCCTTAAAACGCATTCATTAACGGGTTTCAAAAAATTAATAAAAAAAAAAAAGACAAGTCGATCAATGAGTTAAGATAAAAATTCAATCAATCGATGACAAAATAAAAATACGAATATTTAAATAAAAAAAACTATATTAAATACTCAATATAACAAATTAAAAAAAAAAACTCAATTATAGTATGTGAATAATGTAACTAAAAATTAAGTAATGACTATTTCAAGTTAAATCTTTAAGAAAATAAGTACAGTGTAGAAGATAAATTAAAATAAATAAATTAAGAAGATAAATTAAAAAATAACATTATATAAATTATTATATAAAAATAGATCACATGATGAAGAATGACTGGTTGGTAGATGATATATTATGACAGCAATTTGGAGTACGGCTCTCAAAGGCTTCTTAAAATATTGGTAAGTTAATGGCTTAAATTATATTTTTAAGATTTATAATTGTCACGTGAATATGATTTCTGTAAGACTCTGAAAAAAAATAAAAATTTAAAAGTTATTGGGCCTTATGGGAGACCAGACCAATAAAGCTAGGATAACCTGACTTTGGAGAGGACTTTTTAGAAAAATCAGATTTCATTAGTCAAATCCCCTTCTCTTTCTAGAACTCAAATTTTTTATTTTCTCTGTCTTCTCTCTACCCTTTCTCAAATTTCCACCATTACTTTTTCAAATAAGTGGTGCCCCTACGTTCTCGGAGTCGAGGGCTTCCAGTCCATCCGATTAGTTTCGTGTCTCTCAACTGATAAGGTAATTTTCTCATTTTCTGCACCTTAGGGTTTTACTCATGCAAAAGTTCTCCCTTGCAAGTAGAGTTATTTTTATTTTCCTTATCCTATCAAGCCCTAAAGACTATGCTCTACACCAATTTGGTGGCTTGTAGGTACTATCAAAACTACCTCTGTGCGGAGGTACTGTTAGGGCGCTTCTAGGAACTATGCTGTGAGAACCAAAAGGTAAGGGGAGTTAATTATGTTTCTTTATGTTAGTTGTATGATGTGTATGAAGGATAAATTTCTAAAGTCGGTATGTTATTGTGCTTGAGTTAGATTACAGTAACTTAAATTGTATGTGTTTGATTACCGAGTTGGATAAACTACAATATGATGTGTTGTATGTCTATTGGATTGGTTGAATTTTGGGTGTGATTGGTTATTGAGTGTAGGTACAGTGAAAGAATGAAAGCTACGTGATTTGGTCTGAGAAAGGCTTTAAGCGCAGAGTTTTATGCAATGTGTTGGTGAGGAAATTAAGGAAAAAGGGAAGAAGGTTTATGCATGGAGAGTTTTCGAAAAGTGAATAAATGAAGAATTTACTGATAACTGTTGAAAAACAGTTATTTTCATGCTTCATTTGAGATCAAAATACAACCTTTAAGGCTTAGAATGAGCTTAGAATCAAGCAAAACACGTTATTTGAGTCAATTGAGAGTCAAAAGCCTTTTTTAGAGATATTATGTTTGTTTTGCATTGTTTTGCAACGTTTTTGATGAAGATGAAGAATGAGATTGAAGATGGAAGGTCTTAGATTCAAGAAAGATGAAGAAACATGAAGAAAAGAAGAGTCTAGGAACAGCCCAGCACCCAAAATCCCATGCTAGGCGGTCAAATGCAAGGGGCAGCCACTGTCTCGCGCCCAGGCGGTTTTGCTATTAGAGCCAAACCGCTGGGCAGTGGCACGATTAAGGGGAAACCGTCGGGCGGTAAAAGTGTGGTATCGGGCGGCTGTCTGTTGGGCTTGGGCCTGAATTCTGTGACGTTCCTCAGCTATAAATAGCCCTAGTGCGACTTTAGATGTATTATTTTGACAGAAGAGGGCAACCAGACCTAATTTTCACTCCTTGGAGAAGATCTCATGGATGCTTAGGCTCCTTTTTATCCAATCTGGGGTTTGTTTTCCATTCTTCCATCATTTTTCATCTAGTTTCACCATGACAATGGTGAGTTAAACCCTTTTGTTGTTGGGGAACAATGTAATCTTTTGAAAGTCTCTTTTATTGAAACTCTTATTTATTTATATGCTTGTCGTATGCTTTGATTATCAATTGTTGGGTTCTCATCTGCACTTAATGCTTTTATCGTTTAACTCATTCGATAATTGTTGTTTGTCTTTATTGATATGGGGACATACGGTACTGTCATGAACTGGTGAGAAATTCTTTGATTAAGCAATACCACCTAGGGATAGGGGGAGTAGGACGATCAATTGTTTTTGCTTCCGTTTATAATGCATTATTAATCACTAGGGTAGGCTAGGGATAACAAGTCAGTAATTAGTAATAGGCTCTTTTCACCGAAGGATCGGGTTAAGGGTAGACTAAGAAAGTTTGCATGACAATTAGATAACAAAGCAAATTAAATAAGAGGAGTAGATAAGAGAGAGTGGATAAGATGAAATTGTAAACCCCAACAACTCCATTCATCCATAGTCTTTTTCTCGTCAATTGAATCAATCTCATTTGCATATTTACTTGTTGTTTCTTGCATTCAAACCAATCACTTTTTCTTTACAAGTCATATGATTTCAATTTGCACGAACGATAAGGCCTTCGAGTCTCTTGGGAAGAACGATATTGAGTTTTACCAATTATATTACTTGAAACGACCTGGTACGCTTTCCAGTTTCCGTTAACAAGTTTTTGACGCCGTTGTCGGGGACTCGAGGTTCAACTTTTTCAAAGTAGTGTAGATTGATTGAAATTTGACTTGTTTATAATTATTGTTTTTATTTTTTTTTGTTTTATTTTGTTTTATTTTTTTCCTGTAAAAGTGCTTTTAGGGTTTTTGTTTCTTGTGTATGCAGGAGACAATACACACTAGAATTAAAAAGAACCAGCAACCTCTTCTAGAAGTGCTCTTAGAGAGGAGAGGAAGGAAAATTAGACGTCCTACACGTGAAAATTTTTCCTCTCCTGAAAGACTTTTGCAATCTTACCTAGAGACTTCTGCACAAGATATTGATGAGATGGCGAACCAACCTCCTCCAAGACGTACACTGGGGGACTCATCAAACACAGTGGGTCCCTTGCATTTCAACAGTATAGCCATACCAGCAGATAATGCAACAAACATGGTGATGAACCCTCCACTCATCCAGCTAGTACAGAGTAACCAATTTCACGGGTTGTCAAATGAGAATCCCTATAATCATTTGACTGTTTTTGGTGAAATTTGCAATATCGTCTAGATGAACGGAGTTTCAGATGACAGGGTCAATCTCAGCTTGTTTCCTTTCTTTCTTGGAGGAAATGCTAAAGATTGGTTGCATTCATTCCCAAAAGGTACTTTCAGAACTTTGGAGGCAGTGGCAAAACAATTTGTTACTAAATTCTTTCCATAGACAAAGATCAATCAAGGGAAGCTAGAAATTTCTTCATTCAAGCAAGGAATGGAAGAAACTCTTGGACAGGCTTGGGACAGATTTAAAGGCCTGTTGAGGAAAACCCTAGTCCATGGGTTTGACAAGACCTCATATTTACTTGCTTTCCTTGGAGGGCTACACACTCAGTCAAAGATGATGTTAGATGCCTCAACTGGAGGCAGTATAAATAGAAAGACTGAAGATGAGGCTTACGAATTGATTGAAGAAATGGCTATGAAAGAAGTAACACAAAATGAGAGGGACGTACAGAAAGGAGGAATCTTGCATCTCCCTGCTGATGACGCTATGGCTTCTCAAAATCATCTCCTTACTCAAAAACTGGACAAGTTAACAAAGGTCCTTTCTGAACTTCCAAAGGGTATAAGGAATATCTCTTAAACTCAACAACTTTGCGATTTATGCGGTGGTGACCATATTAATGGTCAATGTGCGTTCACTGAAGAAATGCAGCAGGAAGTTAACTACATGGGAAATCAATTCCAGAACAGGCAAGGTAACGCCAACCAAGGCAATTCTAGCCAAGGTTGGAAGAACCACCCAGTATTGGACAGAATCAGAATACTTCTTCTGGGCAAGGAGGAAACTTCCGTCAGCAACAACCATCACCTTTATAGCAGTAGGTGAGCAGCTTGACAGAGACTATCAGGGGCTTAAGTAACAAATTTAATAATTTTTTCAAAAGATATGAGTCTCAGCTGAACAGTGATCAAGCCAATTTTAGATCATTGGAGTCACAGATTGGCCAGCTGCCTAAAAGGATAGAAACCACTGAGAAGAATCAGGTTAGGGCTAACACTGAGGTTAACCCTAAAGAAGAGTGCAAAGCTATTCTGACAAGAGATAAAAGGAAGGCAGAAGTGGAACCAATTAACTTTGAAAGCAGTGAAGAAGAAAATGATGAGTGTTGATGAATTCAATGAGCAGAAAAGTAGTGAAGATGAAAAAGAAGGAAGTGAGAAAGAAGAAGATATCATTGAGTTCGATACTAGTGGAGGTGAAGAAGAAACGAGAATAGAAAGTAGTCATTATGGGACATTTAGAGAAATTTTTAATCAAATGACTGTAGTGCCTTCAGCAAATCAATAGATCCCTCCCTATTCTGAAAGAATTAAATACAATCTTGAGGATGAAATTGAACTCACTGATGAAGAAGAGGATCCTGTTATTCAACCTCAGAAGAGGAATCATCCACCTAAGGTAGAAGATCCAGGATGTTTAACACTATCATCTGTTCTGAATGATTTTGATGTAGAAGCCATGATAGATTTCGGATCTAGCATCAATATGATACCCAAGGATTTCTTGAAAAAAATCATAGGGCTAGTATTGGAACCATCTGGTCTTACTGTGACAATGGCGGATGGTTCTATAAAAGTACCACTTGGTGTGGTGGAGATGTTATTGTGCGAGTGGAACAACTAGAGTTCTTGGTAGATTTCATTGTCATGGACATGGAAACTGATGACGAGATTCTTGTGATTTTGGGAAGACCCTTCATGGCAACTTCAAATATATTAGCTATGAGGAGAATAAGGTCAAAGTAATAAAAAGAGCCCGACATGAGAAGTCAGGGAGAGAAGCTGAATATGAAGATAACACATCAGGTACTGATTATACTGAAAGCTGTAATGTTTTGCAGGTACCTGTGAGTAAAGAAGGAAGAACCATTCATCCAGAATCAAAAGAAGACCCATTTCGACCAAGCAGTAAAGTGATATATAAGAGGAGGGAGTGGGTATTAAAAGAACTAAAGGAGAAAGGGGTGATGGAGATTGAGGCACCATACAACAAACATACGAAATGAGTGGATAGAAGAAAGCGGAGGATCTGGTGTACCAGAGACACCAACATAAAAGATAACACGTGATGTTGCTGAGACAATATATTTTGTTGTAAAACATTAGTCTTAGGTTTATTTCTTTTTGAACTCGTATTTGTTTCTGGTTTTCGAACAATTTTTGGGTAACATCTACTGAGGGATGTTAACTTTTTATACCCGCTGAAGGATAATAGGAAGGTACACCTACTGATGGGTGTTGGTAAGAATTGCACTTACTGATGAGTGCTAAACAGGTTTGGGTCAGACTCGTGACATTAAACAATCGCTACTGGGAGGCAACCCAATTGATCATTTATTTGTTTTTAAATTTTGTCTTAAGTACATTACAGGTTTGTATGTCCATTTGAGAGGGTAAGATGTGTAATTGAAAAATTGAAGGAAAAAATCAGGTGCTACAGGGAGGAATTGCGCAAAAGCAAACAAAGAAGAGGGATGAGAAACTACTGCTCACCACCGGGCAGTGCATTTTGCCGCCAGGCAGTGGCAACGAACACATCAACCCAAGCTCTTTAAAGCTGGGGGATTTTAGGTGTTCTGCACTTGAATCCGCTCCTTTGCATTTCGCCAAGCAGTCTCCTTACGCCTTAGCACCCAATTTACACCTTCAAAGAGTTTCCAAAGAGATTTTCCCACATTTTCTTACCACCCACTCACAAAAACCTAATTCTTGTTTACAATTTGGGGTTTTGGTGAGAGTTGTGCATTGGGACCTTTTCATCATTGATGGGTGTCGCGGCCCATACAAATTTGATTGCATATTATAAATGTAGTATAGTTAGGAAGTGACTCCTAGGTCGTCTCTCAAGGACCAAATGTGGTTCGAATCTTAGGTCTAACATGTAGTTGGGGAGGGGGGGTTTGAAAGTGTTTGAGATGAGAATTAAACTAAATTTAAACTGGAAATTAAACACAATCAAACATAATTGAAAACATTGAAATAAATGAACAAAGCATGAAGACCGAACGGTCCTACAAATGACCGAACGGTTCTACATTGAGACTGAACGGTCTCTAAAGCAAGGTGCGTGAACTAATTAAAATGCAACAATTAATAAAGAAAAACTTAGCTAAAATTGGAATGCACATTGTGGCTTAAAAAAATATAGTCAATAAAAAAAAACGAGTGGCACTTAATTGCACGCATTCCCGTTAAGACAATTGAAGCAACGAAAATTCTGGTGAATAAAAGCTCCATCCAAACATGATGAGTAAACAAGTGTGGTCTATATGAGTGCAATTCCATAAACCACATGTTGCAATCAGCATTGAGAGCATCCATGCAGCTAAAATAAACTTCAAGTAAACACATATATGCGTCAGCTAGGAAACGAGAACACAAAGCAATTTGAAAATGAAATATTCAATGTTGAAATGCTGAAGTAAACTTGGAATGTACAGATTTAGTAATTGAATGAACTAGAAATATAGAAATCTAGAATATGCTATTAAAATGCTGAATGTAAAATTTGGAATGCGTGAACGTTGAAAAAAAAAAGAAAAATCCATCACCGCTTCATACTTTTTAAAAGAAAAAAAAATATGATACTAAATTTTCATCCAGCAAAACCGTAACATGTGTGTCTCTAAAAAAAAAATCAACAAGCACACTTGAAAATTAAAATAAATAAAACGTTGCTCAACGCCTCTCTACAAAGTGTGCCACCAGCAACTTTCTCCAGTTGAATCACCAAGTGTGCCTTTTTGCTGTCCAAATGAAATTGACGTGCACCTTGCTGAATTAAATAATGAGCTGCTTCGGTGAGGCCCTCTCCAAGCTAAATCAACAACCAATGCAAAAGTACTGAATCGAAATGAAAGCAAAGAAAACATCACGTTCCATTTTTTTCATTCAAAGAAAACGTTCCAAAAGCAAGCCCCTTCATGAGTGTGGCAGCTGGACTCCCCCTGAATAGTAGCGGCTGCCACCTCCTTTTAAGACCATGTGTCTCCAAACTTAAAAGAAAAAAATAATAAAAAAAATAAAGTGGTAACCTAAATCACTTTTGGCTCAACATCATTTTTCCAAAATTGGCCCAAAGTGCACAAGTTGGTCTAAAAATTCTTAATCACTCAATTACAATTTGATTAATTCTAAACTACTAAATTAAAATATAACTAATTCTAAATTTTTCATGTGGAGAGTTTTGACTGAATTTATATTCATCCCAATGCTTCAAAATATATCTCCAAAATTTTCCCTGCAATTAAAAATGCAATTAATCAGCTCAGAAAATTCAAATTAACTAAAATGAGAATTTCCGATCAAATTAAGCATAATTAGGAAAAACGGGAAAATACCGGACAATTAAGGACAATTTCCTGATTAAATTCAGTACAATAAGCTATGTGAAATCAATAAAATAATGACTCATCAATCATCAAATTTGAAGATTTCTTGCAAGCATATAGAATCTCCACTCAAGTAAGTTGTGCAATTTTATTCTTAGGTTTCTATTCTTGAAATTTAATGAAGAACATGCTTAGGAACATGATAATTTGGGAATTTTGATTTCTATGCATGAATTGATGAAATAGGATCTGTTTAAACCGATTAAACTGCATGGATTTTTGGCTGGATTGATGAAATTAGTGCTTGAGTGGAGATTAGGGCATTGTAGAAAAGTTATTTTCCAGAACCCTAGCGCACCGCCGGGCGGTAATTTTGGGCGCTGGGCGATGTTGTAGCTTGAAGCATACCGCCGGGCGGTCCCCTTGGACGCCAGGCGGTTTGCCTCAATGTTTGTTGGATGCTTGATTTTGATGCAGGGATACTGAGGGAGCCCTGTTTTCCCCTCAGTATTGAACTGTAAATGGTATAGAATTGATTGATGATGTGTTAACTTCTAATGATAAATTCATGTGGTTTGTTTTGAATTATTTTTTATGCAAGAATGGCATCAACATCAAGAAGGGGGAGAAATACTAGCAACAAGAGGAAGGAGCCTGAAAGGTCACGAGGATTTGACTCTCATAGGTTCCTCTCCAAAACGCATGAAGAACACTTTGCAACTATGCAGGAGAGGAGATTACTTATGGAGAGGAAGGCTACCTTCATTCCTGATTTGGCACCTTAATTTGTAACAAAGATTATGAGGCGAGACTGGGAAAGGTTGACTACTTACCCTACGTCAGCTAATATTGAGTTGGTAAAGGAATTTTACACAAACGCCTTATCTAGAGGTGAAGTTTCGGCTGGAAGGTATATGAGTTATGTGTGGGGGCATAATATCAGGTATGACCCTAATACAATAAACAACTTTTTGGGCACTGAGTGGCCAGGAGAGCAGTGTCAGTATGCAGCACGAGTTGGTTTGGTTGGTGACAGAGTTGAGATTGAGAGGATTATGTGCCTCCCTGGAAGGCATTTTCAGGCTAATCCTAATAGAGCTCCGGTCAACATTAAGAGGCTAGATTTGACGCCTTTGGCAAGATATTGGATGACATTCACTCATGCCAACATACAGTCGTGCTCCCACATCTCTGACATCACGATGCATCGTATCATTCTCATCTACTGCATGCTGAGGCAGATGGATGTAAACGTTGGCAAGATCATTGCTGACGAAATACGGAGTTGCGCTACTACAGTGAGTAGCATGACACCATTGGGGCATCCATCTCTGATCACCTTTTTGTGTCGACAGGCTGCGGTGGACACTGCAGTTTCACCATACGAAAGACCCAAAAATGCCATTAATGCAGCTTATTATCATCAGTACTGCGCAGAAGCAGGAGCGACACCTAGGAGACGTCCTAGGAAAGCAGCAGATCAGCAGGGGCAGGAGCCTGAGGATGCACTAGCACAACATGCCGAGCCATTCCAGATGCGAGACATGTACATGTCCATGATGGAGGCTAGGATGGAGTCTCTTCGCAGAGGGCAGATAGCAACTGCTGAGATGATAATTGGATCATATGATCGGCCACCAGTGCATAGGTGGACTATGGACGAGTTCCATAATGCTATGGCTTAGCCTCAGGAGCAGGCACAAGGTAGTAGGTTTGGAGCAGCTGGAGCATCAAACATGGACGGGGATGACGATGAAGAAGATTTTGAGGATGCTGATGATGGGAGCCAAGGACTCAGATGGCAGCATGGAATGATTGAGGGCATCTAATGATGGATGTCCATGCTGTAGACAAGGTTTTATTTTTCTTTCTTTCATTTTTGCATTTTGAATTCTTAGAATAAGTTGAATTTTGATTGTTAGTGTCTTTGCTTGGCTTGAGAACTTTTCTGACAAAGTTTGGCTGAATGACATGCATGATAAGTCCATTTGATGATGATGTGATGTGAATGATAATTGAGTTGTGTTGCATATTGATATTTAAGTGACAAAGTTCACTAACAATGTGACGCTGGACGGCCAAATGCGAGGGGCAGCCACTGCCTCGCGCCCAGGCGGTGCAGCCAGGCGGTTTTGCAAGTAGAGGCAAACCGCCGGGCGGTGGCGCAATTAAGGGGAAACCGTCGGGCGGCAAAAGTGTGGCGTCGGGCGGTTGTCTGTTGGGCTTGGGCCTGAATTCTGTAACGCTCCTCAACTATAAATAGCCCTAGTGCGAGTTTAAATGTAATCTTTTGACAGAAGAGGGCAACCAGACCTAATTTTACTCCTTTGGAGAAGATTTCTTGGATGCTTAGGCTCCTTTTTATCCAATCTACGGTTTGTTTTCCATTCTTCCATCATTTTTCATCTAGTTTCACCATGAAAATGGTGAACTAAACCCTTTTGTTGTTGGGGAGGAATGTAATCTTTTGAAACTCTCTTTTATTGAAACTCTTATTTATTTATATCCTTGTCGTACGCTTTGATTATCAATTGTTGGGTTCTCATCTGCGCTTAATGCTTTTACCGTTTAACTCATTCGATAATTGTTGTTTGTCTTTATTGATACGGGGACGTACGGTACTGTCATGAACTGGTGAGAAATTCCTTGATTAAGCAATACCACCTAGGGATAGGGGGTAGGACGATCAATTGTTTTCGCTTCTGTTTATACTGCATTATTAATTACTAGGGGAGGCTAGGGATAGCAAACCAGTAATTAGTAATAGGCTATTTTCACTGAGGGATCGGGTTAAGGGTAGACTAGGAAAGTTTGCATGACAATTAGATAACAAAGCAAATTAAATAAGAGGAGTAGATAAGAGAGAGTAGATAAGATGAAATTGTAAACCCCAACAACTTCATTCATCCATAGTCTTTTTCTTGTCAATTGAATCAATTGCATTTGCATGTTTACTTGTTGTTTCTTGCATTCAAACCAATCACTTTTTCTTTACAAGTCATACGATTTCAATTTGTACGAACGATAAGGCCTTTGAGTCTCTTGGGAAGAACGATATTGGGTTTTACCAATTATATTACTTGAAACGATCTGGTACGCTTGCCAGTTTCCGTTAACATTTACATATGAAGTGTATGATGGGTGAATAGTGGTGGAGATGTTATTTTTCTCTTTTTTAAAAGAAAGAAGAAGGAAGTGAGACTTGAAGGAATTGCGAGAAAGAGAGAGACCAGTGGGAATTGTGAGATTTGAGATAAATGTCAGAAAATAATTAGTATTGAATTGCTTGACACTTATATTATTGAAGAGGTAAATTAAATTAAATGATTTTTTCTAGATTGGTGTGGTAAATGATGTTTTATTTAGTTTATAAATTTGTTTTGTGCATAATATTAAATCAAAATTTGAATGTTGTATTGGTTGTATGATGGTTGGTTGTTGTTTTGATTGTTATCACTGAATAAAAAAAAATGGAATGTTAGGAATTTCGTGGCAATGTTCTGGGTGCAAAGATAAAAGCATAGGGTTACTATATTTTAGGGTTTGAGTTATTGAAAGAATTTAGTTGTTTTAATTGAATGATTAGTTTTGGTAGAAATTATAATTATATATAATATTATAATATGGGAAGTTACGTATACGTATATTTATATTACGTATATAGATATATAATAAAATAATATATATATTAAGTTAGTTAGTAAAATCAAATATAATAAAATATTATATACAGATATGATAAGATACCTAACGGAATTTGGAGAAAGTAAAAGTTAAGATTTAAAATATTTAACTTTTGTAACCTTTGATTATGAAAAAGGATAAGGAAAGATAATAAAATAAATGGGAGGGGGTTTATCCTTGTGAAGGAAGAGCGTAATAATAACAGAAAAGAAGATAGAAGAAAAACTAGGAGATAGAAACAGAAGGATATAAGAGGGTACTGGAGTATTAGGTTAGGAAGCAAAGAAAGAGAAGGTGGAGAGAAAAAGGAGAACGTAAGAAGATAGAAAATAGAGAAAGCTTGAGGCCACGGGAAACATCAACGAGAGAGATTCTAAGGAGATGAAACCCATCCAGGTAAGGGGAGTTATCCAGATTTGTGTTAAGTTTTGCTGTGTTTGTTATTGGTGGTAGTTTTCTCGTTACAGTAGTTATTGATGTTTCTTTTCCATGGTTTCTGTGACACGGGGAAGAGAAAACGGAAACTAAAAGTGGGTCTAAATAGGTTGAAATGCATGGGAGATAGCTTTCGATTTTATAGAGTTTGTCAATTTTTTTACGTTGGATAGTGCAACGAAAGAGACTGTTTTGTGTGAAGCAGCATGTAGGCGTTAGTAAGTTGCGCAAGGTTTGATATTATGTGGGTGTTTTTCCTTTGTCTGCAAAACTCGCGTGGGAAGGAGTTGTATGTGTGCATGTTGTGGGTTGGGATAACATGATAGCATCAGATGTTGGTTTCTGTTATATGTATTTATTTTCTTGAAAACTTTTGGGATGCATCTTGGACTGGTGAAATGCGAATGCTAAAGACATAAGGGTGTGATTGTGAAAAATAGGTTGAGTGTGAGCGGGTGCGTGAATATTTAGTGATAAAAGGTTAGTGATGGGTTGCTGGTTCAATTTCACATTAGGGTATTTGCAAGATGGGCAATGTGGTTCGACCTTTACTTGAGAGGGATGTGAGAAATCTTGGGTTAGATGATGAAGGGTATAGAATCCGGTTTCAGAGATGATAAGGTTTTAAGTGCATGAAGGAGTAGGAGAGAATTGGTGGGTTCTATGAATTAAATGGAGAGGACGGAAAGAGTGCATGAAATGTTGGGGTTCTTGAATTAAGAAAAGAGAAAAATAATACGCATGGGTTAGGGTGATACCGTGAGTTGAAAAGAGAAAAGAAATAGGGAGTTTATTATTAAGCGTGCAGAATTCTCATTTGTTTAGGTGCTTTAGTTATAAAAGAAAATTTGTGGCCGAGACTTTGATAATGCAGCGGAAAGTTTCGTTTTGATGGGTGCTATTTCATTGAGACAATATGAAAAAGTAGGTGATGTGCGTGTCTATATTATATTGTATGAATATATGTATATATTATATTAATATAATTTTGTTATATATATAAGGTTGGGGTTTCACGTGAATAAAGGTTTGCATGTTATAATACATTATATTGTTATATATATATATATATTAGGTTGGGGTTTCACGTGATAGTTCAGGAGTTTATTTTCATGGGTTGAAAATGATGTATGGACTTATGAGTTATGGCATATTATATATGTGTATAAGAATTTGCGAAAGCAATTATGGGATGGATAGTGAGGTATATGGCATTTGACGAGGACTTTTTATTTTATTTGGTTGACTTTTATATTTGTATGATAATAATAGTGGTGGTTATTATTATGTTTTCTGACTATACTTCTATACTTCGGGTGTACCTTTCCTCTTGCGAGAGAGTAGAAAGGTGGATCTCTTCGTCCTTGAGGGGCGGTAGAAGAGACTGAAAACTCGAGTGCTAACCTTTCCTCTTGCGGGAGGGTAGAAAGGGAGAGATGTCTCGCTCGTAGGGTTCCGACTCGTGTTTAGTGCAATGTCGTGAGGGACATTTTGGAGCAGGGGAGACAGGTCCAAAGTTACGGTGGAGGACCACTCGAATCGTTCTATTTCGGTAAAATAGAATATCTGTTGAAGTATAGAAGGAGAAAAGAAAATGGGGGGTTATAAGAGAATTTGGTGTAGGCACGGGTTGCCTTGCTCAACGGGTGAGATAGAGCTAAAGGGAATTGTACGAATCCTAGTTAAGGGAACGATTTAAGCATGTGATAATGGTTGTTATTGTCTTATTGAGTATTAAGAATTGTTATATGTGACTGAATGGTGATAAAGACTTAACAACTGTGATATAAATGTTATATCGTTTGAATCGATGTTTATTCTGTTAGCTCACCCTTGCATTTGTTTGTGGTTGTGGTTTCCACCTGCGATGATCGTATGACTCGGGTTGTTGTACGGGAGCAGATGATGATACAGGTAGTTCGGTTGATGCTTAATGCGGCGAGGATAACGAGAGACTTGGGAATTTTATTTCTTTGGGAATTTTGAGTACAGACGCAGTTTATAAATTTGTTTGACGGAACAATGTTTCAATTGTTTTAAAATGGTTGTTTGAAATTAATTTCGGATTTGAAGGTTTTGAATTAAATTTTACGAGTTGTTTTAATGATTTGCATTTATTTTTACACTAAAATGATATTTTTATAACATCCTAAATTGGGGTGTTACAGGAAGAGTGGGTTTTGAGGTGGAGTTATTAGTGAGAGAATGTTCACTTATATATTAGGAGTATGGCTTTTCATTGCAGATTTTCTCTCTTTGGGATGATTGTATTTGATTAGAAGTAGTAGGTGTGGCGGTGAGATCTTTATGATTAAAGAATGGTGGGTTAAAATGTTGTTACTGAAAGATGGCAAGAGGGTTGGAGTGAGGTTGGATACAAAAGAAAAGTAAAGAAAGAAGTAGAGAATGTTGTGGTTTTTTTCAAGCGTCGGAAAAGAAAGAAGGAGAGTAGGGGTTCTGCATGGGATTAATGTGGGTTTGGTGGAGTGAATAAAAGAAGAAATTAGAGAATAAAAGGAAGGTAGAAACGAAAAATAAGAATAAAGAGAGAAGATTGTTTGGGTGGTTTATAAGTAAAGAGGAAGTGTTAGGAAAGGAAGTGCATGGTTTTCATGAAAAATAAAATGATGCAGAGGTTGGGTTTTGTAGCAAAGGGTGAGTGGAATGAAATAGGTGGAGAGAGGTTTTGCCTATATGAGACTTACTAGATCTTACTTGGAAGAGAAAAGTAAAAGGGAAAAAGAAAGGATAGATAAAGGAGAAGATGTGGGTGCTGGAAGTGTATAGAAAGAAGGGGTTTAGGTTGAGAAATGAAAAAGGAAGAAGAAAGGAGTGATGGATGGAGAGTAGAGGAGAGGGAATATATAGGGTATTTTGGGTTGGGAGTTTTGTTTAAAAACAAAAATAAATAAATAAATAAATAAAAATGGTTAAAATGAAATTAGGGGAGGAGGGTCGTGTATGGTTTATGGGTAGTCTGCATGGATATTTTATGAAGGAGGAAGAAGAATGGAATTAAATAATTAATGTTGCGTGGGCTAGGGGTGAGTATTATATATTATATGTGAAATGTTGAATGTTGCCATAAATGAAATGTTTTTCATCCTTTTACAGTAGCAACGAAATTTTTGGGTTTGAATTGATGGACACATGAATGAAATTATTTGTGTGGGGCCGAGGGGATAGAAGGCAATGAAAATTAATTATATTTATATTTTAGGTGTGTTGTGATATTAGAAACCTTAGTTAATTAAGTTTTGTTTAATATTATATTATGATATATCAATATTAGAATTATTAGTTTGGTATGTGATTAATCTTTTGACTGATATAAAAATTTAATTAAATTATACATTATCATAATAAAAATAGTTTACTGTTTTGTTAAGAGATAATACAAATAGTCTTTATAATTCAATTTGAAGAATTATTATGTATATTAAATAAATAAATAAAAAGTTGAATATTTTTATGTGTTGTAGTGATATTTTATAAAAGTCGTAGTAATTTTATATGGTGTAGTAAAACCTTGTGTTTGATGAGTTAATGTACATTATCGAGACTATGTTTGGAAACTAATGAGAATTGTGTTATAAGCTCTCTAATTGGTGGACAATGTATATTGTTGAGATTATGTATATGTTGATTGTGGCAAAAAGTATATGATTACAAAGTGATGAAAGTACGATCCAAGTGGTAAACTAAGTTCCATATGTGTAGAGTCTCTCGGTGAGATTCTTAGTGTTTTAGAAAGTAGGAGCTCAGTCTTGGGGTCTTCCTGACGCTCCAATGGTCTTTATTCTCACGTAAAGAGGACTGAACCATGTGGTGAGGAGTAGTAGGAGGTTTTAGTCTTGGAGGCTTCCATCATGCTCCAAGGCACGGAACAGACTAACCTCGTGAGTGTGGCAGGGTGGGGGAGCCCAGGGCGGGGGAGCCTAAATATCACAAGCCACCACGGGTGCATGGCCTGCCATAGCTCGACTATCATTCTAAAGTCCGGACGAGTCAAATCTAGTATTCAACATGTTAGGATTTATGCCTTAATCTGTTTTGATTAAAAATTAACTCTTGTATATTATATGTTTGATATGATGCATGCTTTTTATATAATTAGCTCACCCTTGCTTGGTTGTATTGCTTGTATATGTTTCCTTTTGCGATGATCATCCACTTGGATGTGAGCAGATGTTGAGGAGGTTCCACTGGAGCAAGAGCTTAAGGATACAGATGTTGCAGCCTAGTCTTCCTAGGAGTTTCCTTACCATTTTATGTTCTTTTGAAATACTTCATATGTTAAGTTTTAAACTTAGACCTCTTTTGTTAAAGTTTGAATTCTGAGGTCTTATTGGATGACTATAATCTGTACCTTATCTGTAATTCTACTCCGACTCTTCTATTATATTAAGATGATGATGTCTTTATTATATAGTGCATGCTATATAATTGGGATGTCACAACTTCTCTCTTGATATTGATAAAAAAAATCAATTATAGTATGTAAATTTATAATGTAATTAAAAATTAAATAGTGACTATTTGAAGTTGAATCTTTTAGAAAATAAATACAGCGTAAAAGATAAATTAAAATAAATAAAATAAAGAAGATAAAGACATTCTATATTTTATATATAAAATACCTTTTTCCTAAACTTTTAGAAAATTATGTTTTTGAATTTTTACTTTAAAAAAATAAAATAATTTTTATGACAAAATAATAATTAATTTTATAAATGTTTAGTTTTATTAATAAAACTAAAAAGGTAAGTATAAAAGTAACATTATATAATTATATGAATATATAATCGAGATAGTTTATATTAAAGGAAAATAGATCACATGATGAAGAATCAATGGTTGGTACATGATATATTATGACAACAATGTGGAGTACGGCTTTCAAAGACTTCTTAAAATATTAGTAAGTTATTGGCATAAATCATATTTTTAAGATTTATAATTGTCACGTGAATATGACTTCTCTCCTTATATTGATCAATATGCTTGATTGATTTCTATGCCAGAAACGAAAATTTGAGTAAGGTAAGTGTTACATCCAAAATATACTAATAAATCATATATTAGTAGTCACAAAAATAATAATATAATAGAATAGTTATAGATCAAGATATAAAGTATAAACTTTACAGTCATTCAAAATAATAGTAGAATTTAAAATTTTAGATACACAAGAAGATTTCAAAACTATACATTTAACTAAACAACCTAACTAAACTAAACAACAACATCATCGTCCTTCAAAACCTGCTGCAAGGGTACCTCGTCTATCTCTGCTCACATCCAATGAATGATCATTGAAAAAGAAAACACCACACATATAAAATACAAACACAAGGAAAAGGGTGAGCTAGAGATACAAGAAACCATACAATTTAAAGGCACATAACATATACATGATTGATCAAACAAAGTAAACTAAATCAAACATCCTAGCATGTTATACTCTACAGTTGACATGTCCGAACTTAGAATCATTGTCGAGCTATGGCGGGTCATGCACTCGTGGTGACCTCTATTGCTTTGCAAAGCCATTGCCAATGGGTTTCACCCTACCACACTCACGAGGTTAGTCTGTCCCGGGCCTTGAGGGATACTGGAAGCCTCCAAGACTAAGACCTCCTACTACTTGTCACGACATGGCTCAATCCTCTCTAATTGAGAATGAAAGACCATTGGAGTTTCAGGATAACCCCTAGGACTGAGCTCCTGCATTCATTCTAAACAACCTGGAATCTCACCAAGAGATTCCACTTTGAAACATACATCCATCACTTTATAATCACACACTTTTTACTTGTAAATAACACCCATGAAGAATCCTTAATTATATAATATCATGCAGTCTCAAACATAGTTCATAATTCATGCAACACCCAACTTAATAAAACTCCAGACAAAGAAATAAAGAGTAAATTAAACTCAGACCTTTTGCTCAACGTACAACATTTGCAAAAGCGAAATTAATAGTTTATCGCACAGCGACCCATCTCGCTGTGCGAATTAACTTATAGAGGTACCATACCTCAACCCCTCGCATAGCGCCCAAATTCGCTATGCGAATCACCAAACAGAGAGCAACCCTCCCCAACCATTCGCACGAATGCACAAACTCGTTGTGCGAATGCCCAAACAGAGAGCAACCTCTTAAGTCATTCGCACAATGCACCAATTCACTGTGAAAATGCCCTGACCGAGAGCATCTCGTCAGGAAGACTCTTGTGCAAATCTATTCGCTCAACGAGTCTGCATAATCTGCAACATGAAATTCTACAGAATTATGCAACTCAAACTCCATTTACCATTTCTAATTATTCTTCCCAACTTCTAACACCCCTAGATTGTGTTATATAGCTAATTAGACTTATCTAAGTGATTCTAAACCTTCCTAACCCCAACCTAAAGTGTTTATGGATCAATTTCTACTCTAAAACACCAAATTTATCAACCTAGGGACCCAAATCACAATGTACCACTTTACACATGTTTTTGACCATTTGAATGACTCAAACAAGTCACATTTTGACTTACCCAAACTGTCTTAACAGACCAATTTAGCTCTTAACTCATAGTTCTCATTTTCACTACCTCACTTCCTCCAAAATGACTCAAAACACTTCCAATTCACTTAACTTTCTATCTAATAACTATTATAATAGACTACTCACTTCCAATATGTTCAATTATAGCATTATACCTCATCTAAATCAGTTCACAAGCACCATTTCACAGTTTCACAGTTAAGCATTCTAGTACATACAATTTAATCTACTCAAAACCTAAAATTTGACTCAAACAACATAATAACACAAAATTTATCACATTCACATATCATACTACTAATTTAAAGAAATAAATCTAGCTCCCCATACATAAGATATAAACTGCCCAACTCACAGAATTAGTTCAACACTACCTTGCACTGCAAGGAAACTCAACACAAGACACATGCAACCAGAAGAAATTGCATGATTGTTATCACCCTGGCAAGTGTACCAGATCGTGTCAAGTAATAAATAGACGGTAAGTCCGAATATCGATTTCCAAGGGACTCTTAGGCCTAGACGTTCATGTGAATTGATTTCATAAAACTTGATAAAGATTGAATTTAGGGTTTGTAATGCAAAACAAAAATAAACATGCAAATGCATAGTTTGATCAATTGATAGATAAAGATATGGATTAATGGAGTTGTTGGGGTTTACAGTTTCATCCTAATCCACCCTCCTATATTACTATTCTTATTAAATTCAACTTTGTTATCAATGTTCATGCAACTTTCTAATTTACTCTAAACCCGATTCCTCGGCGAAGAGAGCCTATTCCCAATTACCAATTTACTATTCCTAGTCTCCTTAGTAATTATTCATGCAATAATGACACAAGCTTAAAGCAATTGACCATCTTATTCCTATTCCTAGGTAATATTTCATAATCAAGAGAATTCTTCTCATGTCTAGATTTCCCCGTACGTTCCCATATCGACAAAATCAATGATTATGACACTGAATGAGTTAAACAATGCAAGCTTTAATCTCAGGAAGAAAACCCAAACTATTGATAAGAAAACATATGAATAAAATAAGAACTTCGATATAAGAGAGTTTCAAAAGGATTACATCGTTCCCCAACAACAAAGGGTTTAGTTCACCATAATCATGGTGAAACTAGATAGATTAAATGGAAAGAATGAAAATGGAAACCCTAGATTTGGTAGATTGGAGTTTCCGCATCCAAAAGCCTCTCCCAAGGAGTGTAGTAAGTGTTTTGCCGTTTTTCTCTGCCAAAAGATTACCTTAGAATTCGTCTGGGGTCTATTTATAATATAGAAAAATAACAGAATTTTGGCCCAGACCCATAAGTACACCGCTCAGCGATAGGTGCGGCACTCAAGTGGACGCTCAACGGTCACGCTCAAGAGTTAAACAGTGTTGTCTTTGAAAAGGCCACAGCTCAGTGGTAGGCACAACTACAATTTTACCCCTCAACATTGGCGCTTAAGCGTCAAACAGTGGCTTCCTCTCCAAAGCTGGCGCTCAGCACTGAAACTAGCGCTGAGCGGTAATTGCGATTCTTCCTTTGCACCTTTTTTCATCCTTTCTTGAGTCCAACTCTTTCCTACTTCACTTTCCATCATCCAATTCTCATTAAATCCTGACAAAACAATGTAAAACCAAGCATAATATCTCTAAAACCACCTTTGACTCTTTTGTAACCTAACTAAATCAATTTGCATGATTTCAAGCTCATTCTAAGTCATAAAGGGTGTGTTTTAATATCAATTTCAAGTATAAAAATAACGATTTTTAGACCGTTATCAATGATCCAGGTTTAAGAACATACGGGAAAAAGAGAAAAATGACTTACCGACTCAAAGATCATCTAGGCGCTTCCTGATCGTCAATCAGAGACTCTAATCGTGAGAAAAGTTAGAGAGAAGGCAGAGAAAAAGTAACAATGTTTTAGAGAGATGAAGTGTATTTAGATAATGAAATGAGCTTTAGAAAGTTCTATATATATATATATATATATATATATATATATATATTATGAGATTATTGTTAAATAAAATTGCTCGTCTCATTATTTTAATACAACGATCTACTCTGATACTCTCTTTTCTAGGTTCTTACATTCTCCCTAACAACAAAAATTTTCGCCCTCGAAAATTATAGTTACCATAGAACAGGTGAGGGTAAGACTCTCTCATGAGTCCCTCTAACTCCTAAGTAGAGTCACATGTCCTACTATCCCATACAACTCTTACTAGACTGATGGTTTTTCCTCTAAGTTACTTGGTCTGGCTCTCCACAATCTTGGTATAGGCTGCACTTTTACAAACAGATCTTCTCTGACTTGCACGTCTTCAACTTCTAGCACATGAGAAGGATCAAGCACATACTTCCTGAGCTATGAGACATGAAACACTAGATGAAGATTCACCAACTGAGGTGACATGTCTATCTCATAGGCAACAGGTCCTATATGCCTTAGGATCTGATAAGGAGAAAGGTACCTAGGAGATAGCTTCCTTACACGAATGACTCTTCCTACACCAGTAGTAGGAGTCACTTTTAGGAATACATGATCCCCAACTACAAACTCCAACGGTCTACCTCTCTAATCAGCATAGGAATTTTGCATACTCTGAGAAGCCTGCATCCTCTCTTAAATCAATCTCACCTTCTTTATAGTCTGCTGAATCAAATATGGACCAGTCAACACAAACTCTCCCTCCTGAAACCAACATAGAGGCATCCTACACCTTCTCCCGTACAATGCCTCAAATGGTGTCCTACCAATGTTGACCTGATAACTATTGTTGTAGGTGAACTCCACCAACGACAACACCTTATCCCATACTCCCAAATGATCCAAGACATACGTCCTCAACAAATCCTAAAGTGACTGGATCGTTCTCTCTGACTGGCCATCAGTCTAGGGATGATAAGTTTAACTCATCTGAAGTCTATTGCCCAACTCACTCTAAAGTGTCTGCCAGAATCTAGAAGTAAATCGTGAATCTCTATCTGATACTATACTGGAAGGCACCCCATGCAGTCTCAGAACCTCTCTGATATACAGTTATGCAATCTTCGCCATTGACATCCTCAAATTAACTGCCAAGAAATGAGCACTCTTGGTCAACCTGTCTACAATAACCCAGATCGCATCATGACCTCTGACCGTCCATGGCAAATGGGTAACAAAATCCATGGCTGTGTTATCCCATTTCCACTCAGGAATCTCCAACTGCTGCAATAAACCACCAGGTCTCTGATGCTCCACCTTAGCCTTCTGACAGGTCAAACAAGAAGCAACAAATTGTGCTACATCTCCTTTCATCCCAGACTACCAGAAAGATTCTTTGAGGTCTTGATACATTTTAGTCATGCCAGGATGCATGCTAAAATGACTCTAATGACCCTTCTCAAGAATCAATCTTCTCAACTCGGAATCACTAGGAACACAAACTATGTCTCTAAACTTCAGTATACCATCAGCCCCCAACACGAAGTCTCTACTCTAGTATGTACCAATCAAACCCGCTGACCTCTGAAGCTCAAAATCTGATAATTTCTTTTCTCTTATACGGCCCAACAAATCATTAGACATCAAAAGACTACTATATTTGATACTATCTGATTCAAAATCCACCTACAACCTCAAAAATCTCTGAAACGCTTAACCAAGTCTAGCTCCCTAACGATCAATGTTGAAACATGTACAAACTTCCTGCTCAAAGCATCTGCTACCACATTTGCTTTCCTAGGGTGGTAGAGGAGATCAAACTCAAAATCCTTTATAAACTACATCCATCTCCTCTGTCTCATATTCAGCTCCCTCTGATCAAAGAGATACTTCAAACTTTGATGATCACTGAATACCTGAAACTGTGCACCATACAGATAGTACCTCCAAATCTTCAAAGCAAACAATATTGTTGCCAACTCCATATCATGAGTGCGATAATTCTTCTCATTAACCTTGAGTTTCCTTGAAGCATAGGCGACTACTTTCTTCTCTTGCATTAGCACACACCCTAGTCCCTAATATGAAGCATCATAGAAAACCTCAAAAGGTTTACCTGTGTCGGGGATAACCAACATTGGAGTATTAGTCAACCTCTGCTTTAGCTTTTGAAAGCTAGATTCACATTGGTTCGTCCAAGAAAACGGATGATCCTTCCTTGTTAACTGTGTCAACGGCGCCACAATCCTGGAGAAATTCTCAATGAAGCAACGATAGTAGCCCGCCAAACCCACAAAATTTATGATCTCAATAGCCGACTTAGGTCTCTTCCACTGAAGTACTGCCTGCACCTTAGCTGGATCCACAGAAATCCTACTAGCTGATATCAAATGCCCTAGAAACTGCACTTCTTCCAACCAGAAATAACACTTAGACAGTTTAACATACAACTTCTTCTCTCTTAACATTCCAAGCATTGTCCTAAGGTGATTCTCATGCTCCTTACGAGTCTTACAATAAATAAGTATGTCATCTATAAAGACAACAACGAATTTATCTAAGAACGGCCTGAAGATTATGTTCATATAGTCCATGAATACAGCTGAGGCGTTAGTCTCACCAAATGGCATAACCACATACTCATAATGACCATATCTAGATCTAAAAGCAGTTTTCTGCACAAAGTCTAATGATAACTTGACCTCAGGTCTATCTTGGAGAACATTGTAGCTCTAAGCAGCTAATCCATCAAGTCATCAATCCTAGGAAACGGGTATTTGTTCTTGATGGTGAACTTGTTCAACTGCCGGTAATCCACACATAACCTGGAGCTACCATCCTTCTTCTTAACAAGCAATAATGCGCACCCAAGGCGAAACACTAGGATGTATGAACGACTTCTCAAGCAAATCTTCAATCTGTTTCTTCAACTCAAACAATTCCACTAGAGCCATCTTATAAGGAGCTATTGACACTGGTCCTACACCTGGCACCAGATCAATATAAAACTCAACCACCTTCTAAGGAGGCAAACCTGACACTTCCTCAGGAAACACATCCAAGAAATCACTCACCACCGAGTGATCTACACTCTGATCACACTGCCTCACTTCCATGTGAGTTAGGACAAGGAAGCAAAAAGAACCATCTTTCAACTCTTGATTCAACTGCCCTGTAGACATCAACACAACATCATCCACCATAATCTATGAGAATGTGATTGGCAGACAACCAATCCATTCCCAAAATCACCTCTAGCCTATGTAGAGGTAAACAGATAAGATTCGCTCTGAATCTATGCCCTTCAACCTCAACTGGACACCTAGAACACATCGTAGATGTCCTAACCAAACCAGCTGTTGGTGTAGACACCACCAGATCAAACTGTAGCTCTCCAATTGACAAACTCAGTCTCTCCACACAAGCCTCAAACACAAACAAATGCGTCGCCCCAAAATAAAACAATACCACACAAGATTTACCAAACAGTAAACAGTTACTGACAATAAGGTTATCTAAACTAACTGTCTTAGATCCTGATATAGCATAAACCCTATCGGCTGCCTGTGGTCTGCCACCACCCCTTTGTACTGATCTCCCTGCCTAATGTGATTGTGGACCTGTCCTCCTAATTGTAGGACAATCCCTATCATAATTACCCTCTCTCCTACAATGGTTGCAACTCTTGAATCCCACCAGCTGAGGGCAAATTGATTGAAGGTGTGGTCCTCCACACGAGTAACACCCTGCAACACTAGAAAAATTGGTCTGCCCCTGATGAACTGAAGGCTGGGAGGAAGAACCCCTAGACCCAAAAGAGGATGGTCTAGAATAAGGAGTTCTCCTAGAACTGGAGCCGCCCCTTGACATCACTGACCCTCCAACCCTTAGTGGTTGCTCTGTTGACTCTCCACTTCTCTCTTGGTCTTCTCTTATACCTTAGCCCTCTCCACCAACATAGGGAACTCCTTGATGCAAAGGCCAGCCACCAACAACTTCACATCACCTCTCAAACCATTTTCAAATTTTCTGCACTGCTACTCCTCATCCATGGCTATGGTGTGAAAACGAATCAAATGCTTGAATCTGTCAGCATCCTCTGATACAGACATATTTCCTTGTGTCGCAACTGGGATCGCGATAGGACGATGATCCAAAATGACGGTTTTGGAAAAAGAGATTTTGGAGTTGCCACCATAGTTTATTATGGAAAACTATGGAAAAACCATAAAGAAAGGCACGGTCCACGAAAACCAAAGATTAGGTTCGGGAGTCGGTGACGTGTAGGGAAGGTATTAGCACCCTACAACACCTGCCTGAAGGCAGTATCTTTAATTAAATACGCGAAGGTGATGTGGTTTTCAAAATGCTTAACAATCCAAAAAAAAAACACTCTAAAGAAACAAAATGTATTTTTTTTATTTTTGAGTCTGACAAGGATTGACCTTGCTCCTAGATATTCTCAAAGTGAGAAATCAGGGTTATGTAGTTCTAGCTGAAAGGTTGTTTGTTGTTTGAAAGTATTTATATTTTGGTATTTTTTATATAAGAAAGGGAAAAGGTGTTTGATAACGGTTCAAAAACTGTTATTTTTATACTTAATATTGATATCAAATTCACCCTTTTTGACTTAGAAACTTGCTTAGACTCATGATTTTGCTTTAATTTTGTGAATAAGAGAGTTGAGGATATACTTGATGATTTTATTACTAAATTCCCTTGATTTTGTAGGTTTTTGGAATGATTTGAAAGAAGGGTTGAAGTATCAAGGAGTTATAGTGCAGAAAAGTCAACCATAAATCAGAAAAGTCAACCAGTCAACCAGAATGCTGAAAAAGTCAACCAGAGTGAGTTTTGGGCCAGTTTTATGCTATTTTATGATTTGTTTTAGGCCTGAACCCGTTTTCTGTTATTTTTTATCTTATTTAAAGACTTGGACACCTTAGGGAATGTATCTTTTGATGGCTTAAGCATAGAAACACACTTTTCACCCCTTTGGAGGCAGATTTGGGGATGCGGGAGCTCTCCTCTTCTCTTTCTAGGGTTTTTATCTCTTTTATTCCATTGTACACCTAGTTTCTTCATGACGATGAACTAATCTCATTTGTTATTGGGGATGATGTAACCTCTAAATTCTCTTGTATTTGAATTGATTCTTATTGATATATGGACACATATGGGTAGGTCTAAAACTGGAGAAATTCTCCCAAAGGTAGTATTGCCTAGACATAGGAATATGATGGTTGGTTCCATATACACTCATGTGCTTCAGAGTTAATTATTAGGGAAGCTAGGAATTGTATGAACTCGTAATTAAGGATATGCTTATTTATCGAGACATCGAGTTTAAGTGTTTTAGAGAGTGACATTAATATTAATGAAAAAGATGAATTCGTTTATGCATGAGAGTGATTAGGTAAACTCTAAACCCTAACAACATATTCATCTCATATTATTAATATCATCCATTCACTTTTGTGTTTAACCTCAATTGATCAAATTGCATGCATATTTACTTTTATTGTTTTGCATTCAAAAAGCCCAAAATATTGTTCTTATAGTCTTAATTAGTTAAGCAAAAGCACAATTATTTAGTGTCGTGAGTCTCTTAAGAAAACGAAACTTGGTCTTACTACTTATTATTACTTGATACGATTCGGTACACTTGTCTTAGTCCCTATGGTCAGCCGAGAAAGTTTTCGGCGACGTTGCCTATGTTGAAAGTACCGCCACCCACTGCGGCAATTCTCCCTTCGCGCGATAGAGGAAAACTCTGACACCACAAAGCGTGGCAACCAAGACCGTTATAAGGCACAATTCTTCTCAGACGTTTCATCAAACACCTTAAGAGCCAAATCCACCAACCCAAACTCCATATACCGTAGTGCACCACCCAAAGTCCATCACTGTGTGAGCCTTTCTTCTTGCTGGTCGTCACACCTCCAAATGAATAAGCACCTTTCACCAATAAAAGGTGAATCCGCGTGTGTCGCGAGCTATTGCACCGTTCCGACAAAGTGTGCAAGCTTTCTAAGTAAAAATGAAATATGCTCCCAAAAATTCCAATGAAAATCAGCGCTTTTTCTTAAAACCAAAATGAATCAAAGCCTTGATTCTCAAATTGAAGGAAAAGTGTGCTTTCTTCAAAGTCATGAAAGTTAAAACGTTAAATTCACAAAAAGTGGGGTGGCGGCTGGCTGCCCGACGTGCTCACCATTCTAGCCCCGTGCTCTTTCTCTGTTTCCTAAAAAACAAAACCCTCTGAAGGTGGCGGCTGCTCCCACCTGCTGTTGTCTCCCAAGCTTCATGCTTCTCCATCATTAGTCATTTTCCTGACGGGTTTCTAAAGTGTTCCTCGAATAGTTTTGTATCATTCACCTTCCCAGATCACCTTCCAATTTTTATTCTTTTTATCAGGGCTCCCTCTTTCTTCTAAAAAAATACTTTAGGTTTTTTTTACCAAAAAGGTAAAAGATGTTGAGGCCTCCGAACCTGGAAAGATGGGCCGTGGAAAAAAAATCCTCTTCCCCCCTAAGGGCGTTGCTCCCTGCACCTCCCCATTTTCATCCTCCACCTCCTCATTTTTTTTTTATTTTTTTATATTACCAAAATAACCTTTTTTTACTTTATTTTTACTTGTTTAACCTTATCAGAAATTAGGGGTATGCTCATCCTATCTTCATTTCAACACTGCTTATCCTAGAGACCCAAGCCTCCTCTTCTGGAAACCCTAGACTCTCTTTCAAATCGAATCAAACCCAGAAGCACTCACGCTCCAGCTGCCTCCACTTCTGCTAAAACGGCCACCGCAGGGGTGCCCTCCACCTAGTCCATGACGTCGTCAGCGACCCCAAGCGCAAGGATCGTCACTGGCCGCAATGCCACCTCGTCTTCCCTGTCCTTTCACGTGTGTGAGAGGAGAACTCGCCTTCCACTCACGCCGTACCTCAGTCGCCGCTTCTCGTACCACGAACCAGGGTCGCACCGGCCCGCCGGAGCAGTCGCCATTCGACCCAAGCCGTCGCCAATAACGCCCATCATCAACAGGAATCATCCCCATGCGAGAGAGAGGTCGTGGCTTGAACTGAGACAAGCCTTCGCCACCACGAATGAAACCACTGTCGACGAAGATAGCCACCGCCACCCTCGCCGAAGTTCGCTTCCTCGCCGGTGTCACTCTCAGTCCTCTCCCTTCGAGGGTTTTCTTTTCAAATGTTAAACGTCCCCAGCGACACCACCACTGACGAAAACGCTTTCGCCCCCCCCCCCCCCCCCTTTCTCATTCCATTTTTTAATGTCATTTATTGATTAGTTTGGTATTGATTGATTCTTCCTCTCTATGAATATATGTTGTGTGCATATGAGTGTGAGTGTGTGTAGGAAAGAAATGGTTGGTAATTAAGTAACCCTAGATTTTTTCTTCCGCTTGTAAATGTATGTTGATGCTGCTTCCGCATCTGTAAATGTATGTTGTTGCTGCCGTGTTTGGTTTTCTGTGTGTGCGTATGAGGAGGAAGACGTCCTGGCCTGAACGGATGTCATAAATCCGTTTGGCCCTGAAACAGATGTTGATATCCGTCCACAGATGCTCATATCCGTTTAAGAGAGGTTTCGACATTATTAAGGTTAAAAGGTTTATTCACGCTTAGGCTTAAGGTTTATTCACGCTTCATGCTGGCAGAGTGCACCACTGCCTTCAAAGCTCAGAAATGATTGAACTTCTACCTTCAATTGCATATATGATTGAACTATTGTATTGGACAACAATTCTTTCCACCAATCTCTCAGTCACCACACTTTCACGTTAAAGAGAAAAAGAATTCTACCACTAAAGAGTAAGAATGAAAACACGTAAAAGATTTAAAGAGAATCAATAATAAGTTATGTAATTGAGTAGGTAAAAATTATAAAATTTTAATATAAAACAAACTTTTATTAAAAGGATAAAATAGGAATAGAAAAAAAGAGGGAAGGGTAAACGAGGAAATGGGGAGGTGGAGGGAGTAACGCGCCCCCCTAAACATAAATGGTTTTTTTTTCTTTTTTGTTTTGTTCCCTTTTTCTTTTTATTCGTTTTTTTTTTCCGTTTTCTCTTTGTTTTTTTTCTTTTCGTTCCTTTTTTTTTAATTATTTTTCTTTTATTTTTTCTTTTCTTTTCATTAGTTTTCTTTTTTTTTTCTTTTATTTCTTTTATTTATTTTTTAAGACTAAAGAAAAAACAAAATAGTAAAATAAAACTAAAAAAAATAAAATAACATAAAAGAAATGAAAATGAAAGAAAATAAAATAAAAAAAACTATTATTTAGTCACCCGAATGAAATTGGGTGTTGACACTTTGCACCAGCTCAAGGAATTCCACTTCTTTGGAAAAACAAACACTATCCAAAAAATATTCTATGTAGAACTTCTTCTTAAAGACCTCCCAAGAAATCTAAGTATCAATACTCTCCAACAAAGACTGGGTGCTACTCCACCACTGGCTAGCCTCCCTAGATAACAAATACTCTGAGAAAACCAACATGTTCTCATCTAGATACCTCTTGGTGTTGTAAATCATTTCCATATCACGGAATCACTGATCCGCTTCATCTGGGCAACACTTCCCATTAAACTTGGTTGGATAATGTTGTAGGAAGCTCTCCAAACTCCACTCCTGAGAATGAATAGTTGAAGAAGAAGGACATGTTGTAGCCCTGCCACTTGCCATCAGATCCATGTACTGCCTTTGAGATGTCTCACTGACACCCTGGCAGCTTTCAACTATTGCAAGGCCACAGTATTTTGCTGCACCAATGCAGCATTTTGCTGCTACATAGCAGTGAACACCGCTTTCATCATTCTCTAGAAATACAAGAAAACCATACAATTTAAAGGCACATAGCATAAACATGATTGATGAAACAAAGTAAACTAAATCAAACATCCTAGCATGTTATACTCTAGACTTGACATGTCCGAACTTAGAATCATTGTCGAGCTATGGCGGGTCATGCACTCGTGGTGACCTCTACTGCTTTGCAAAGCCATTGCCAATGGGTTTCACCCTACCACACTCACGAGGTTAGTCTGTCCTGGGCCCTGAGACATACTAGAAGCCCCCAAGACTAAGACCTCCTGCTACTCCTCATGACATGGTTCAATCCTTTCTACTTGAGAATGAAAGACCATTGGAGTTTCAGAATAACCCCCAAGATTGAGCTCCTGCATTCATTCTAAACAACCTGGAATCTCACCAAGAGATACTACTCTGAAACATGCATCCATCACTCTATAATCACATACATTTTACTTATAAATAACACCCATGAAGAATCCTTAAAAATTATATAATATCATACACTCTCAAACATAGTTCACAATCCATGCAACACCTAACTTAATACAACTCCAGACAAAGAAATAAAAAGTAAACTAAACTCATACCTTTCGCTCAGCACACACCATTCGCAGAGCCAAACCAGGAGTTTCTCGCACATCGACTCATCTCGTTGTGCGAATTAACTCACAAAGGTATCAGACCTCAACCCCTCGCATAATGCCCCCAGGTCACTGTGCGAAAGCTCAACCGACACCAAACTCTTCAAAAACAAAATCTTTTCGCAATCTTGGTATGAAAATTGAAAGCTTTTGATCTTTCCTTTAAATGCAAGTAATGAAAAATGTAATGCAGCGAAAAAACGTAGTTGACTGTAACACAAGTAAAGTCGACTAAAATAAAGTGTGCAGGGATAGAGAAAATTATACTGGTTCGACCAACAATGCCTACATCCAATATCTTTCCACCCTTGGAAGAAAACGCACTATAATTCTTGCGGTTTTTACAACAAGGAATTTATAGAAGCACTACGCAAAAATATAAATCTCCTCTCTAACCTAAAACCAATTATAGCTGCACACACAAAACCAGAATTGCAGCAAGAATCCCCTCTTCTGCAATCTAAACCCACGTCGAACAATCCTCAACGTGTAACCAACACTCTTCACAGGATGTTAAGCCTATCACAGCATGCTTTACAGGTTGCCAAGCCTATCACAACAGACTTCACAGGTTGTCAAGCCTTTAGTCGAATACAACAGTCTTCACAGGATGTCAAGCCTATCAAGATCAAACCAGAAGCACCTTCTCTGTGCAGATGTTGATCAAACAGTGTGAGCAATTGGCTCCTCAATCTGAATCTCTCTCAAGAAATATCACCACGGTCTTCTTGGAGAATTCTTGGAGCTTCCGAAACTGAGAACTTTCTCTGACACAGGATAATGAAAGTGTTATATCACAAAAGTCTTACAGAGCAATTCGTGTTCTTGCTATTTATAGTTTTCCTGTCATTCTCAGTCGAATAGCCTACTAATACAGTCGACTGTATTAAAACAATTATAACAGACAGTCAACACAAAGGCTCCTCAGTCACCCAAATCAATGCACATTCATGACAATTGACCCAGTCAGTCAATCCTAACTAACTTTTAAAAATATAGCCGTTGGAGCAAGTAGGCATAACAGAATTCCAAAAATAACAGCAGTACAGTCGAATAGGTGTTTCACACTGCCGATTGACACTTTGAAAAACAATTTGAAATTCTTTTCATCTCAAAATCTCATCAAGAACATGCTCACAAAATCAGTGCAAAGATTTTAGTATAGTTGAATCCATTACCAGTGTATTCGACTGAACTAGACCTTTGTCCCAACAAATATAAGTTCATAAAAGTGCTTGTGATCTTTTCTTTAGAAATGTGCAGAAATACTTAAAATCATTTTATCACACATTTCAATACAAGCATGTTCCAAGCATATAACACATAATCATTCATAGGAACACACATAGCAAAATAACAAGACATGTTCAACAAAAGCATATTTCATAACAGTTTGGTATATCAGCTGAACATGTAATATTGGAACTTATGTATTGTTATTAAGCATTGTGTTGTCATCATCAAAAACCAGTTTGATATAGAGTTTGTATTGTCAACAATCTCAGCACAACCCCCAGATTTGCTATGCGAATCACCAGACAGAGAACAACCCTCTCCAAATCTAAGTCTAGTGTACTATACATATTATGTGTCATCTGAGCACTTACAATTTATAGACTTATATATTGACTTTTCATTTCCAAAGTCATAAATTCTACCATTAAAACACCATTATTCCCAATTATTGTCTAATAACCAATACATTAAAGTACTAATTCTTACATTCTAAAATAATCAAAACTTCTTAAAAAAATAAAAAAACAACTCACTTAATTGTATTACATTTAGTTTTATCTTACAATTCCATCACTTTGTGAAATTTCTCAAGAGAGTTCCCCTTATTATAATAGCATATAAGTCTCATGCACGGTGTCTGGTTTAATAGCTTTTTAAGATCAACTTGGCTGGCTGAAAACAACTACACCAAAAGTTAAAACAAGTCACGTGAAAGCTGACGTGGTGGACAAACAAACAAAACCAGAATGACTCTAATATTGGACTTTTGTTCATTGCAGAATTGCCAAAACCCCATTTCAACAAAAATGTTTCTGCACGGTGATTTGCCTTTCCTTATAGGCCTTCCTTCTTCATATATGCATATACCTTTTCTATATAAGGCCTCGTACGGCTTTCCTTTCAGCCGTGAATTCTTAAACAACTCCAGCAATAATTTATTTGATGAGACCATGTCCTCATAGGTTGCAGTTACATGAAAATTGAAACATCTACCAATGCAGGTAAGCCGATTCACATGTTAAAACAGAAGCTTCAGCCGCAGTTTCAAGCTTTTGGTGAAGGAGAATTATTACAGGGCAACATTTTAAATGTTCAGAAACTTTATTTACTTCTTCATTTTACGTACAGAAAGTCTAATTCATTTTGTTTCAATTTTCTTTTATTTCATTAATACTTACTAAGAATTTTTCCATAAAGGAGCTTCGTTTGTTGAACAAATTATTTGACCACAAACCAGTAATGGAAACCTTGCGCTCTGTGTGAAAGATAAATTACTTTTAACACACGGATTATAATTCAGCCAAAAGAAAAGAAACAAAATAACTGATCATGATCATATATGAAGACAAACCTAAATTTCACTTCACCAGGAATCAAGTGGAAATGAATACTTACCAAAACAGTAACCACAAATTCTTGGTTTGTGTGACATTCCAGTGATGCTCATAATGGGCTTTACTTTATGGTGTGACTAAGCATCAGAGTCACAGCAAAAATCATGTTACCTTGTTTCTTCGCAAGGCATTTTTCAACTTGCTACTTCCATTTACCATATGGAACCAAACAACAAGGAAGCCATATAAGATTCTTTAGTAGCAAGTTTTTTTCAATTTGCAGAACCTAATCTATCGTTTCTGTACTTTTTTTCTAAAATCAGGTTTAGTGTTTCTCCGTATATCTTGTTATCTGCACTTAGCAGTATACTTGTACATTCTTACCCTTTTGGGCTTTTCGTGGACACAAAAAACGTTATATCTACTGTTGATTGCTATGCTGCAAAATAGGAAGCTGCTACATGCAAAAATGATCCTTGGATGGAATGAAAACCTCATCTTTCATTCCAGAAAATCATAAAAGCGATATGCAACAATACTTATTTAACCATGAGTAAATTCCTAAAAATTTTTTCTTCAAATAATCGTCTAATCATTCTTCTAATTCTAAATTGATCCTCTAAAGATTACCTTTTCATTGTATTCGTGGTTCACATGGTCACCATAGTATTTTTCATATGCACAGAACACGTTACTAAATTAATTCTTTTTTTTTTTAAGTTTGATTCTTTCTAATCATTAGTTTAATCCTTCATAAACACAATTATAGTTACATTTTAAATATTTAGAAGACTATGTCATGTGGAAATCTTTAAAAGACTAATGTGATAATAGTCTAATCTTCAAAATATAACACAAAAAGGTTGACGATTGACTCTTTATAAATTGTTGTTCTGCAATTCTTTCAAAAGTTAACAGCTTTACCTCTCATAACGTATCTGGTTGGTTGGGGGTCAAAGCCTGGGCAATAGGAATAATGAAACAGACATTTATTGTTTTAAGGTCCCAGAAAAAGATATTTTGAAGTAGCAGCATGCTTACGAGTCCATGGAAAATCAAGTTGATTCCACTTAATTGTGGGCTTTGCAATAATTCTCCTTCATTATAAATCCCTTCTTAAAAAAGAACACACTTCTTTTCAAAAGGTGAACTTGCAGATTACTAAAGGATAAGCCCCCAGTATATGTTGAAACACACTTAAAGAAGGAAATCGTCATCAAAACCAGCTTATTCTGAATCTCACTAAAACTTCTACTTCATTAATTCCATGAATTACAAACTAAAGAAGGAAAGTTGCTTCTTTAACACCATCTGCAAATTGTTTTATCAATTTTCGATCTTTCTCCTAGAGACATTTCCCACCAAACCCAGCATTTCTGAATAGTGATTGTTTTATCTCCTCAGGGCTAATGCTATTTCTCTGTTCACCAACCTATGACCATGAAAAGAGTAAGTTTACGGTAGAGTTTCAAGCATGCAATTAAGATTGAAGGGACCAAATAGCATACAGACCTCAGAACAAGATGCTTCCACCGAAAAGTCATTGAAGCTGCTTACAACACATTGCTGAATCTCAAGGCCTAATGCTTCTAACGTATTGACGGTTGATAGTAGCAATCCAGGCTTTGTGGCACAGCAAATGCTGATCCTAGTGTCCTGGCCTCTCCTTTCAACATCAAACTGCAAATATATTTATTGAGAAAGTGGGTCTGTGATTATGCTTTAAGTCAGGGGGTTTGGTTTGGCAGAGAGTACCTTGGGGGAGTTTCTTACAATTGCTTCATTTGGTTTGAGTTGGTCCTTTGAAATGCCCAACAGATTAATCTGCCTTGAGCCCTCTTCCACCTCTTGTTCTTGCAACTTGCCAATCCTTTCCAAAAGCTCTTTCATGTAGTCTATAGTATCCCCGAGAATAGAGGTCCTGTCCATCTGTTAAAAGTTGATATTGCTCAGTTCAGTGTGTCACACAGCAAATCAAGAAAACAAAGAAACCAAGCATGGGTCAGGTTATGGATGTAAGCCAAACCCGAGAATTCCAATTTTGTTTATACTGATTCAGATATTACTATTGGGGAAAAGTCAGGGTTGAAAAAAAGAAAAAGATATTGTGTTGGAAATCACCTTGCTGATTTTGGGGACTATTGACCTAAGCATGGAAAGACGGTCATTGAGACGCTTTCTTCTCCTCCTTTCTGCCATGAGATTCTTTGAGGGCTGTCCCTCTAGCTTTTTGGACTTGTGTTTTCTCTCTACATCATCAGACATGGCTGTGTTGAAGAGTGGAATCTCTGTGGCTTGTGGATTCTCAACACCATGTTCCTCAACTTTGCAGACACTCTTGATATCTTGAAAGTTGTTATTGTTGTTGTGATAAAAGCTAATATCTTCATCCTCGAGTGTGGGTGGAAGTGGAGGTGAGGGATCATCGTTCCCAGGTTCAAGCTCTGGTAATGACATTGTGAAGGCATCAGGAAATGGGTATGGTGGTACTTCATTGGTGAAAGGGCATTCAAATCTGCGGTCTATTGGTGCTGAAAATGCACCAAAGAGGGTGTTAGAGACGGGGAAAGATGGGTTCTCAAGAAAAGTGTCAAAACTCCAACCATTAGACAATAGCTCCAAGAACCCACTGGACAAAGCATTCCATGTCTCTCTTCTTGGAGCTACCAATTCTTCTAAGAAACCAAGCTGAGAAAGCTCCATCTCTCTTCTTTCTCACACTCTCTCACTCTGTGACCTTACCAACTAATAATGTTTTCCCAACTTCAAAAGATTATTTACATTTTAGGTCCTTAAGTCAAGCTTTTTACTAATTTATTTTTTACATTAAATATTCTTAAAATTTTATTTTATATATTATATTCTATATATATATTAATATATAATCAATGTTTTTAATTACATTAATCAAATAATCATATCTATTCCAATTTTTCTCACAGATCTATTTACTTTTTCTTAATAAGATAGTTTTATTTTTCAATCTCCCTTCCTTCAATTTGTTTTTTTTTTATTATTTTCTTAATCCAATAAAATGTAAAAAAATATAAGAATGAAAATCAAAATTTAATTGAATTTTAACATATTTCATCTTAGAAGTTTAAGTGGAAGTAAAGACACAATTGAGGTTTGAAAGAGTTTGATTACCTATATCTCTTTTTGACATGAGAGATGAAGAGTCTTTCAAGAAAGATTGGACAAATCTCCATACTAAGTTTATATTTGAAAGTGTTGAAATATATTTGAAGTTAAATATCTTAAATTTTTTTGCCATAGTCATACTTCATCTTCTCAGAACAAATATATGATTTTCTACTAATTCAAGTTCAAGATATCAATCTCGTAGATATTGTTCTTTCATCTAGCTATAAGCACGATTTGTCCATCATCCCATAAATATACAAATGTCCTTATTAAAGGAGAACATATAACACATAACTAATTTGTGCTTAATAAAATTTTATTCAAGTCTTTTAACATATAAGACATTTTTAATACATACTAGAGATGTATACCTACAAATCCAATACATGATATCTTACCTTTCCCATCTCCACTAAAGGTTACATTACCACCTTCATGTTTATAGAGAGGTTTATGGATGTGAACTTTGTGTTCATTGGATGTTGTAAGAATTTACATATTTTATTCAGGTGTTTTTCCCACACAACATATTTGTAAATGGATTATAAGTTAGTTTGGCATCTAAATTCTTTTGGGTTCTTTCCTACTAGTTTTTAAAGTACTTTTTTTAATTTCACACTTGGCATTGAAATGTCTAGACTTGTTGCAGTGACAGTGATATAGAAACTAGTGCTGTTAAAACGGACCACACAACTCAACCAAGTTTGGCTTATTATGGGTTAGTCACTTAGTGAGCCAATCCAATTCGACTCATTTATTAGCGAGCTAAAAAAATTTGAACCCGGCCTAGTCCACCACGGGTTGATGGGTTAAACGGGTTGGCTCACGGCCTCACTTAATTACAATTTTTTTAAAATAAAAAAATTACAATTTTTTTGTAATTCAAATTTAAATAATTTCACTCTAAAATGATATTAAACTCCAAAGACAATTCAAAATAAAAAAATTAACCTACAACTCAAATGTAATCCAAAAGCAAACCCAGAAAACGAATAAATAAGTTTATAGTATTAATAATTTTTATGTGAGTTATCTATTTACAATATTAGAGTATTGAATGGATAAATTTTTAATATTGTGCTCTCTTGAAACATCTTTTTCTTTATTCCCATTTATAATACAATAAAAAAATGTTAACTAATAATATTGAAACTTAAAAAAATGTTAACTGGGTGAGCCGAGTTCAAAGTGAGCCGGGTTGAAAATTGGCCCGTATAAAAAAATTTCATTTTTTCAAACCCAACTTGGCTCGAACCCGTGGTGGGTCAAGTTGGTCCGCGAGTTCTAAACCATTTTGATAGCACTAGTAAAAACTTCTATTTTTTTTAATTAGATTTTTGTTATATTATTTCTTTCCTAGGAGGTTATACCTTAAACCAGACATGATCAGACTTGCATGTCTAAAGGTAGAAATCAAGATATTTAGAGCTTTAGGACTTTAAAAAAACTTTTTAAATCATGCTTGCAACACGTTACCTTTTCCTCTAAAGTTTTTATTTTGAATACTATAGTGATATAATCTCTTCCAAAATATGTACTTTCTTATTAAATGCAATTTTATCTTGTTTGAGCTTTTTGTTTTCCAACAACAATGCTTTAAACTTATGTTTTAAATTTAAATATTGTTCAATGTTGTGACTATTTAGACAATCCTTATAAGAAAGGTCATTTTCATCATGATAACTCATTAGATGTTGAGAAAAGAATAGAAAAATGTTTATAGTTATAATATACCTCTTTGTTTGCATTTGCCATTAGACTCATTTTCGTTTGTTCACCAATATGATTTTAAGTTTATATTTTCCTTCATAGTCATCATGCTTTTTTTCTTGGGCTTTGACTTCTTGCATAGGTTGGGACATTTAGATATTGTGTGTCTAGGCTTATTGCATTCATAGCACACAACATCCTATGAGGCTTCATTCTTCTTGTGTTTGAAGAGTTTTCTTTTCTTCTAAACGGAAACCTTTTGGTACTATGTTTTTTATGTTTAACTAGTTTCTTAAAACATCTGGACATCAATGATATATCTTTAGTTGTTAAGTCATTAAACCCATCCTCAAATATCTATACTTCTGCTAAAGCTTTGAGTACTCTAACTTCCTTTTGTCTAATAATAATGAACTTTATATTTACTTTCAAACTTCTATCTAATGCATATAATATTTTCTTTTAACTTTTGTCTTGGAGATTTTCTACATGCACTCCCAAGATTCTAATTAGCTTATCCGAAGTCAACTTTTATATATGTTAAGCCTCAATTATAGTCGTTATTTTAGGTTACTAAATTTGGGGTATGTTTTCCAACTACTTTGATGTTATTTAAGGCTTAGAGAAGCTCTATCCAAGAGTTTATAACCCATCAAAAGAACATATATCCTTTGAATAAGTAAGGGTGAAAGCTCTATCCAAAAGGTTGTTAGGAAACAGGTAGGCTTCGTTTTACACCAAGAGGGGGGGGGGGGTGAATTGGTGTTAGTTCAAAAACAAAATCTTTTCGCAATCTTTATACAAAAGTATAAAGTTTTTTATCTTTCTTGAAATGCAAGCAATGAAAAATTTCTATGTAGCGGAAAAATGCAGTTGACTGCTAAACATATAAAGTCAACTGAAATAAAGAGTGCAGGGATAGAGAAAATCAAACACTGGTTTTTATACTGGTTCGGCCAACAATGCCTACATCCAGTGTCCTTCTAACCCAGGAAGCAAATGCACTATAATGGTTGCGGTTTTTACAACAATGAATTTATAGAAGCCTCACGCAAAAATATAAATCTCTTCTCTAACCCAAAACCCAAATATAGCTTCACAGCAAAACTAGAATTACAACAAGAATCCTCTCTTCTGCAATCTGAACCCACGTCGAACAATCCTCAACGTGTAACTAGCACCCTTCACAAAATGCCAAGGCTATCACAGCAGTCTTCACAGGATGCCAAGCCTATCACAACAGTCTTCACAGGATGTCAAGCCTTCAATTCAACGCAACAGTCTTTACAGGATGCCAAGCCTTCAAAGATCAATCAAGAAACACCTTCTTCGTGCAGATAATGATCATACAGTCAGCGCATAAGCCATTTCCCTTTGAATCTCTCTCAAGAAAGATCACCACCATCTTCTTGGAGAATTCTTGGAGCTTAACACAGAGAATTCAATCTGAAACAAGAAATGAAAATGTCAGAGTATCAAAAGTCTCAGAACAACTCACGTTTTGTCTATTTATAGTTTTCTGTCAGTCAGATTGTTTCTCAGTCTAATAGCCTACTAATTCAGTCTACTGTATTAATAAAGTTATAACAGACAGTCAACACAGAGGCTCTTAGTTAACAAAAATCAACACCCATTCATTACAGTTGACCAAGTCATCAATGTTTAACTAACTTTTAAAAATATAGCCGTTGGAGCGTGTAAGCATAACAGAATTCCAAAACAGATCAATAACATAGTCGAATATGCAATATACAATGTCGACTGACACATGTAAGAACACTTTGAATTCTTTTCAACTCAAAACATCACACAACACTGATTCTCAAAAGTTGTACAAAGGTTTTAGAATAGTCGAATCCATTATAGGTGTATTCGATTGGACTAGAACTTTGTCACACAAATATAAGTTCACAAAGGTGCTCGTGATCTTTTACTTCCAGAAATGTGAAATAAAATGTTTTCAATCAATCAGATCATATCCTACATATTCATACAAGCATGTTCCACAAATATATCACACAATCAATCATAGGAACATACATCACAGTACATCAAAACATGTTCAGCAGATATGACAATTAATTTAGGATGAGAACATGTAATATTGTAACATGTGTACTGTTATTAAGCATTGCGTTGTCATCATCAAAAACTAGTTTGATATAGAGTTTGTATTGTCAACAATCTCAACAAAGGTCATCTTCCCTAATGGTAAAGGACACATACTAGCGAATGACGGTGAAAGCTTTACGAATCTCATATTTCATAGTTAATGGTTAAGGAATCTCATTCTTCAGTTGTAGTTTTCAATTTGTACATCTTATATTCCCTTTTAGATAATGCACAAATAAAAGTATACGCTACTTTCTTGTTCAACTGCATTTGATTGCATTCTTCCTCATCCCACCTATGGGAAAATGAGATATTTATTTTTGCATTACCTTTGGTGATGTTTTGCCACAAATGATATAATGTGTGGACTTTATGTACATTTTCATCCTATCTTTACAATACATAAAGTCTTCCCAAGAATGCAAGAAGTCTAGAGAGATAAGCTTCTTGAGGTATAAGTTTTGATTTCATGTCTATCATGTTCGATCTATTCCTCCCTTTAGAGACTAAGCTCTAATACCAACTATAAAAGACAAGAAAATAAAAGAAGGGATGACTGAATTGTGTATTTTCTTATTTGGAATTTTGATTTCGCGTGATTAATTTGAAAATTAGTTGATTAGGAATTGTTTTATGATGTGGAAGTTGTTGAGATTGTTGATAAGGGAAGCACTGGTTTAGCTAATCTTAATCTCATAGTGCTTTAATCACTCTGGTTTTTGATGATGACAACACATTATTAATAACACATGTCTCGTCATGTGTTACATGTTCTGTTGCTTATTGATTGATATCTTATTGAACATGTTTTGTGTTGATCTTGATATATGAATGCATATTCATTGTTCTAATATATGTTATATCTGTTGTGATTGCATTACATATGTTTTGGAAATGGAAAACCACATGCACTTTGTTGAAATTATATTGTGTGACAAATCTGCAAGTCCTAAGTCGACTTTATTAATAATTGAATTGATTAAGACTAAAGACTTTGCACATATTTTCAAATACAGTGCTGTGTGAGATTTTACATTGAAAAGAATTTCAATATGTGCTGAAGTGTCTAAGTCGACTATGTGCAATGTGCATTCGATTCAATTAGTTGTTTGATTTGAAATTTTGTTATGCTTGTGAACAGTAACGATTATATTTTCAAAAGTTAGTTAAGCATTAAATGAGAGTCAACTGTATTGAATGTGGAATTAATTTGTTTGACTTGACAGCTACTACTTTGACTAATATGTTATAACTGTCAGAGGATAGTTGATTCGATTAGTAGCTTAGTCGACTACAGGAGCGTCTCATTTTCATATTCTATTTCAAATTGATTCTCTATTTAGTGCTCCATTAACTCATCAAGAAGACTGTGGATATCATTCTTTGAAGAGGTTCTGAAGGAGAATTCTACTGTGCTTACTGGTTGATCAAACTCTGCACATTGCATATTGGAAAATAGGTTGGCTTCGTTTTAACACAAAGAAGGGGGGAGGGGGGGGGGGAATTGGTGAGTTTTCAAAATCAGAGTCTTTTTGCAATCTTTTTCACAAAGTATAAAACTTTAAAAAATTTCTTGAATCGCAAGTAATAGAAATTTAAGTGCAGCGGAAAATCAAAGTAGATTATGTAAATAGCAGAGTAGACTGAATGTAAAAGTGTAGGGATAGAGAATTCAAACACATGTTTTTATACTGCTTCACCCTCAATGCCTACATCTAATGTCCTTCCAATCCCAGGAAGCAAATGCACTATAATGGTTAAGGTTTTTACGACAAGGCTTTAATAGAGACCTCCACGTAAAAAATATAAAACACCTCTCTAACCCTCTAACCAAAATATAGGAAATACAAACAACAAGACTTGCAGCAAGATATGCCCTCTTCTGCAATCTGCAACCCACTTTGAACAATCCTCAAAGTGTACCAGAATCCACGAGTCTACCCCCTGTAATCAGAATAGGTACAACAACAATCACCACGGAATGCAACATGATTCTTGATCAGTCAGACAACACCTCAATTACGCAGATAATGATCAAGCAGTGAGCTCAGCAGAAATCTCCTTCAGAACCTCTTCAAAGAATAATCCCCACGGTCTTCTTGATGAGTTCTTGGAGCTCTAAATCACAGAGAAATGATGACGGTCTAAAAACCATTATTTTTATGCACGAATTTGATATCAAAACACACCCTTTGTGGCTTAAACTGAGCTTAAAATCAAGTAAAACACTTAAGTTGAGTCACATGAGAGTCAAAAGCTGTTTTTAGATATATTATGCTTGTTTTGCATTGTTTTTGCAGGGTTTTGATGAGAATTAAGGATGGAAGTGAAGTAGGAAGGTCTTAGACTCAAGAAAGAAGAAGAAAAAGGAAGAAAAGAAAAGTGATAACTCTCCAATTTTGCATATTTTTCCGTGTTTAAAAGTCATTCTTAATTCATTTTAGTTTCTTATTGTTTAAGATTAAGATAGATTTAGGTTTTTCTTTAAATTCTTTGGTTTTACAAAATTTTAGTTAAAAGTATATTTTTAGGTGTAAATTTTAGTCTTTGTTAATAATTAGATAGTTTATTTTTTTTTAGAAAATCTTTAATAAAAAATTTTCTTTTTAATTGTTAGATTTCTTTTTCTTTTCTTTAATATTGTATTGATTTTTTTTCCTCTGATGCAGATATGAAAAAGAATGGGCTGCTGTCACTACATTGGGCTTTACATTGGGCTTAAGTGGAACTGGATTATTGGGCCGTTTAGAAGATTTGGCTGGCAGAGTTGCACTACAGATTTGGTCTGGTGCTGAAATGTAGTGATACAATTGGGCCGTTGTTCTTTGTGTAATTGAGCTACAGGGTTGAAACTATTGAATAAGCTGAGCATAGTTGTTGTTGTTGCCACGTTATAGATTAGGCGTTGCTGCATTTCAAGATTGGGCCACTGATGTATTTGAGATTGAGCAGCAGATTTGTTGTGTCGCACTTGTCACTTGGGCATAAGTTGGACGGCGTTGTTCTGAAGCAAATAGCTACTGCCTCACTTGGGCTCCAATTTTTGATACGGAGTGTTTTGATTATTTATGCTATGCATTTTGGGAAGCCTGGTAGAAGATACTTGCCTCTGGGGTCATTTGCTCGTGAATTATTTGGGAGAAAAGCCCCTTCATGGCTAGGGCTCGTGCCACTCCACCGAAGCTGCACACATGACTGGAGAAGGCTGGTCTGCAGAGGAAAGGAGCTTATGTTGATCGGTGGAGATGAAGAGATGATCGGATGGTGGAGATGGAGCTTGCGAAGAAGATTGATGGTCATCCGATCAGAGGACATAAAACGTTGAGAACAAATTTCACTATTTCCTTTTCTCTTTTTCATATTTTTTCATTTTTCTCAGACCCTATATAAAGGGGTTTCTGCACATGTAAATGGATTTTTTAGACGGAGACTGAGACACTTTTCAGAGTACTGTTCTTCTTTCTTTAGTTTAGGGTTTTTACGCTTTCGTAGGAGTAGAGTTCTTGGCTGCTAGATTTCGCCGATAGGCTTGCGAGAGTGACAGACCGCGAGTGAATTGGTGAATACGGTAGCGTGTAATTCTCTTTTCTTGTTAATAAAGTTTTGTTCTGTGTTCGTGTTCGTATCTTTGTTTGTGTTGAATTTGTTCTTTTCTTTTCATTTCTGTTATTGTTTGTCATTGAAAATGAATTGGATTATGTGATTCTCTGCATTCTATGATTCTTTTGGAATCAAATGACTCTGTATTGAGCATTTTTTTTATCGAGATGTCTTCTCGAGACAGATAAGAGTCCAATGCATAAAGATTATTCTGTTTCTACTCTTTTCTTTAGTGTATGTCAGATTTAAATTGCATTGATTGAGAATAAGTGGAAATTGCCAAAACAAGAATGTCTTTCTGAGTGTAGTTGAAGCTTTATTCTCAATCATTTGCACATTTAAGTTCTGTTATGTGTTTTTCTGATTTTGTTCGTGAATTTTTGATTGATGAATAGGCTAATGTGCATTGGTTGGATAAATTAGTGGAAAGAGTCAATTCAAGGTTCTGAAATATGAACCTGAATACCCTGGATTGGGATTCACTTAACATGATGTCTTCCTGAGAACTCTATGCACTCATTCATTCAATTCAATGTGCATTTCACCTATGAAATCAATTCTGTCTTTGAGATTGTTCTTTGCTTTTGATAGTGATAGTTGTAGTTTAGTTTGAGTTTTGATATACTATTTGTTTACTTTGAGTATTTCTTGATTGTTAATGCACTTTATTAGACTTAGGTTTTATTTTTGTACTGTAATTTTGTTTAGATTGTATAGTGTATGTTTCTATCTAAGTTTTACGTAGTCATAGTAATTAGATTTTAATTTTGTGTTAGGCAGTATAGACATTTATTTAATTTTCTTTTATTTCATTTCAAATTTCATTCTATCATTTTTATTTCCCCACCTTGCATTAGTTAGTAGTTAGAAAATAAGTAAATAAATACAAGACTAAACTTTATACTTTAGACTTAATCATAGTTGAGTCCTTGGATTGATCCTTGGTTGACCCCTATACTTCATTAGTGGGGAAACTGAGTTTGTTGGCTTTGATGCGACTAAAAGCGAGTTCAACAAAGAGTCTATGGCCTCAGTGCGATTCAAATATTATTCTTTAGGCAGAAGAAGACGTCCAGAGCAGTTCTACACACCTTGGAGGAGGTTCCTTCGATGCTTAGGCTCCAATATACCAAATTTAGGGTTTATTCTTCCATTCTTTCATTGTATTTCATCTAGTTTCACCATGTCTATGGTGAACTAAACCCTTTGCTGTTGGAGAACAATGTAATCTTTTGAAACTCTCTTTTATTGAAATTCTTATTTTATTTATATGCTTGCATATGCTTTAATTATCAATTGTTAGGTTTCTTATCTATGCTCAAAGCTTTTATCGTTTAACTCATTCAATATAAAGATGATTGCCTTTGTCGATACGGGAACGTACGGGGAAGTTATGAACTGATAGGGAATTCCTTGATTAAGCAATACCACCTAGGGATAGAGGTAGGACGATCAATTGTATTTTTCTTCTGTGATACTTGCATTGCTAGTAACTAGGGGAGACTAGGAATAGTAAACCAGTAACTAGTAGTAGGCTCTTTTCGCCGAGGAATCGGGTTTAGGGTAGACTAAGAAAGTTTGCATGACAATTAGATAATAAAGCCGATAAATAAGAAGAGTAAATATAAGAGAATGGATAAGATGAAATTGTAAACCCCAACAACACCATTCATTCATAACTTTTTCTTGCCAATTGAATCACTTGCATGTGTATGCTTATTTTTGTTTTTTTACATTCCATCGCACGATTTATTTCTCTACAAGTCTTATAAGATTGATTTACATGAAAGTTAAGGCCTAAGAGTCCTTTGGGAAAACGATACTCGGACTTACCCGTTTTATATTACTTGATAACGATCTGGTACACTTGCCAGGGACTTAACAAGTTTTTGGCGCCGTTGTCGGGGACTCGTAGTTTAACTTTTCTAGTAGTGTAAATTGATTGAATTTGACTTGTCTGTATATATTTTGTATTTTGTTTTTGTTTTTATTTCTATTTTTTTATATAAAAAGTGCTACTAGGGTATTTGTTTCTTGTGTATGTAGGAAGCTATACATACTAGAAGCAAGAAAAGCCAACAACCATTTCTAAAAGGATTATTAGACAGGAGAGGAAGGAGAGTTAGACGCCCATTTAGGGATCTATTTCCTTCTCCTGAAAGATTACTATCACCCTCACGAGAAGCTCGTATAGCAAAATTATGAAGAGATGGCACATGAGCAACCTCCTCCTAGACACACATTGGGTGATGCATCCAATGTTGTGGATCCTTTCCACTTCAACAACATAACCATGCCCACAGATAATACAACAAATATGGTGATGAATCCCGCGTTGATCCATCTTGTGCAGGGAAATCAATTTCACGGTCTGTCAAATGAGAACCCTTATGATCATTTGATAGTTTTCAGTGAAATTTCTAATATTGTCAAGAAGACTAGAGTGTCGGATGAAAGAGTAAAGCTTAGCTTGTTTCAATTCTCACTGGGAGGCAATGCTAAGGCATGGTTGAACTCCTTTCCGGAAGGAACATTTACTATGTGGGAAACTGTGGCAGCAAAGTTTGTGAACAAATATTTTCCGCAGTCTAAAGTCACTCAAGGAAGGTTGGAGATCTCATCATTTAAACAGGGCATGGAGGAGACTCTCGGTCAAGCCTGGGAAAGATTCAAAGGCTTATTAAGGAAGACATCAGTCCACGGTATAGTTCTTGCATACCTTGGAGGGTTAAACACTTAGTCGAAGATGATGTTTGGCGCCTCAGCTGGAGGTGACATTAAAAAGAAGACTGAGAATGAAGCCTATGATTTGATCGAGAGTATGACTGCTAATGAGCAAGAGACCTACAGTGAGAGGGGCACATCTATGCAGAAGAGGGGAGTTGTGCATTTGCCTGCAGATGATGCCATGCTAGCTCAGAATCATTTTCTGTATCAAAAGCTAGACAACTTGACAAAGATTCTTTCTCAGCTTCCAAAGGAGATCAGAAATGTCTTCAATGCACAACAACTTTGTGATTTTTGTGGTGGTGACCATATCAATGGTCAATGTGCTGTGCCAGAAAATATGCAGTAGGAAGCTAATTATATAGGGAACCAATTCCAGTACAGGCAGGGAAATTACAGCCAAGGAAATCCTAGCCAAGGATGGAAAAACCATCCTAGTATTGGGCAATATCAAAGTAACCAATCTAGGCAATCAGGAGGCTTTCCCAATAACAGGCCGCAACAACCTTCACCTTTGTGGCAGTAAGTGACTCATTTGCAGAGACTGTCAGAAACCTCAATGAAAGATTTGACAAATTCTTGAAGGTTTATAAGTCTCAACATGTAGCTGACCAAGCCAGTTTCAGATCCTTGGAGATGCAAATTGGTCAATTATCAAAAAGGGTGGAGACCACAGAAAAGAATCACTTTAGGGCTAATACTGATGTCAACCCTAAAGAAGAGTGCAAAGTTGTCATAACCAAGAGTAAAAGGAAAGCTGAAAAAGAGGTTATTGAAATTAAGAGTAGTGAAGAGGAAGAAGAAAAGGAGATTATTGAGCTGAGTAGTAGTGAGGGTGAAAAAGAAGAGCAGGAAAATTCTATCCAGCCAAAAAAGAGTACTCATCCACCAAAAATGAAGGATCCAGGGTGTTTGACGTTGCCTTGTGTTATTAATGATATTGATATAGGAGGAGCTATGCTAGATTCTAGATCCAGTATTAATATGATGCCCTTGCGCTATTTGAAAAAAATTGGAGGGCTAGTATTAAAACCATATGGAATTTCTTTGACATTGGCGGATAGTTCAACCAAGAAGACATATGGTTGTGGATTTAGAAAAAGATGAAAAGATTCCAGTGATTCTGGGAAGACCTTTTATGGCAACTTCAAAATTGCTTTTTAGTGTCTATACCGAAAGGATCATTCTAAGAGATCAAGAACAGGGACTGTTGTATGATAGCTATAAAGAGGATAATGTGAGAGTAAAGAAGAGAGCCAGACATAAAAAGTCCAGAAGAGATGCTGCATCTGAAGAAAACACAGGTACTGATACTGAAAGTTGTAATGTTTTGCAGGTACCTGTGAGTGAAGAAGGACGAACAATCCATCATGAAGCAAAAGAAGACCCATTCCGACCGGGTATAAAGGCGAAGTACAAGAAGAAGGAGTGGGTGGTAAAAGAGCTGAAAGAGAAAGGGGTGATGGAAATTGAAGCACCATACTCCAGACGTACCAAGTAGGTAGATAGAAGAAAGCTGAGGATTTGGTGTATTAGAGACACCAACACAAAAGAGAAGACGTGATTTGCTGGAGGAATAAATTGTGTTTTAAAACAAATTTTTTTATTTTATTTTTTATTTTGGACATGTAATTCCTTGGATTTTTAAACAATTTTTGGGTAACATCTACTGAGGGATGCTAATTTTTATGTATCTACTGAAGGATACAGGTAAGTACACCTACTGAAGGGTGTTCGGAAGCATTTTCTGATGAGTGCTAGACAGGTTTGGGTCAGGCTCGTGACGTTAAACAAGCGCTACCTGGGAGGCAACCCAGTTGAATATTTTTTATTTTTAACTCTGTTCTAAGTGCATTATATGCTTGAATGTTGCATTTGAGAGGGGAAAAGACATGAAATTGAAAAATTGAAGGTTGAAATCAGGTGCTACAGGGCTGAGAACGTGAAGGCAAGTAAAGAAGAAAATGAAAATTTTTATCGCTCACCGATGAGCGGTCCACTTGGCCGCTGAAGCGGTGGCGGTGCACACCCAGCTCGGGCTTTTAAAAGCTGAGTGTTTCTGGGTTTTCTGCACTTTGAAATCTCTTCTTTGTAGTTCGCCCAAGCGGTCTCCCTGAGCCCTAGCACCTAAATTTCACTTTCAAAGGCTTTCCAAAGAGATTTCCCCACTTTTCCCATCACCCACTCACAAAAACCTTACTTTTTGAACATTTCATTGGGGGGTTTTCGGTGAGAGCTTTGCATAGGGAGACATTCATCATTAATTGGAAAGCAATTTTGCAAGCATCTAGTATCTCCACTCAGGTAAGATGTGCAATTTCATTCTTAGGGTTTCTAAATTTGGAATTGATGAAGAACATGTGTAGGAACATGATAAATTAGGGCTTTTGATTTTTATGCATGAATTGATGAATTAGAAACTGTTTGAACCGATTGAATTCCATGAATTTGGTCTGGATTGATGAAATTAGTGATAGAGTGGAGATTAGGGCAGGTTGGAAAGGTTTTTGAACGGTCCTTTTTTACGCTGAGCGGTGGCGCGATTTGAGGCAAACCGCTAAGCGGTCTCCCTGGACGCTGAACGGTCTGTAGTGGCTTTGTGTAGATGCTTTATTTTTTTTTATTCTGGGACACTGAGGGGCCTTGTTTTTCCCTAAGTATTAGCCTGTGCTTGGTTTGGATTTTGATTGATGATGTGCTAACCCCTAATGATGAATTCCTATGGTTCTTTTGAATTATATTTTATGCAGGAATGTCATCATCATCAAGAAGGGTGAAAACTCCTAGCAATAAGAGGAAGGAGCTTGAGAGGCCGAGAAGATTCTATTCTCCTAGGTTCCTCTCCATAAGACATGAGGAGCATTATGTGACTGTGTAGGAGAAGAGATTGCTGATGGAGAGGAATGTCACCTTCATCCTAGACTTGGCTCCTGAATTCGGAGCAGAGATCATGAGGAGAAACTGGGAGAGGCTGACTACATACCTTGCACCAGCCAGTATCGAAATGGTGAAGGAGTTCTATACGAACGCCTTGACCAAAGGAGGAGTGTCAGCTAGGAGGTACATAAGTTATGTCAGGGGGCAGATTATCAGGTATGACCTTACACCATCAATAGCTTTTTGGGCACTGAGTGGCCAGGTAAGCAGTGCCAGTACGCATCGTAGGGGGGTTTAGAGATATAGCAGAGATTGAGAGGGTCATGTGCCTGCCTGGAAAGCATTTTTAGAACAACCCGCATGAAGTGCCCATCAACATAAGAAGGGCAGATTTGATGCCTTTGGCGAAGTACTGGATGGCATTCACTCATGCCAACATTCAGTCGTGCTCCCATCTTTCCGACATCACCATGCATCGGATCATCTTTATCTACTGCATGCTGAGGCAAATGGATGTGAATGTCGGGAAAGTCATTGCCGACGAGATTCAGAGTTGCGCTACTACTGCAGTTCCACCATACGAGAGGCCTAGGAAGGCCATAGATGCTGCCTACTACCACCAGTTTTGTGTAGAGAAAGGGGCCGCAGGAGCAGCACCTAGGAGACGTTCTAGGAGAGCAGCAACACAGTAGGAGGATGCACTTGCATATGCACCTGCACAGCACGCCGAGCCATTCCAGATGAGGGACATGTATATGTCCATGGTGGAGGCTAGGATGGAGTCTTTACGCAGAGGGCAGATAGCTACTGCCGTGATGATAGTGGGGTTGTATGATCAGCCACCAGTGCACAGGTGGACTATGGACGAGTTCCATAGCGCTATGGCTTGGCCTCACGAGCAGGCAGAGGGTAGCAGGTGTGGAGCATCTGGAGCACTAGGCATGAATGAGGATGATGAGGAGGAGAACTTTGAGGATGCTGATGATGGAGACAAGGAGGACTCAGATGAGGACTTGTGTTGAGGGCATCTACTGATGGATGTCAATGCTTAGGACAAGGATTTTTCTTTCACTTTTGTATTTTGATTTTTTTAGAATAGGTTGAATTTTGATGATGGTTTGACTATATGAAATGCATGATGAGTTGCTTGATGATTGAGAATGTGTGCATGATGTTATCCAGGTGAATGATTCACTAGCTTATGTGAACAAATTTGAGGTGATTTATGTTTGTGGGTATGATGCTAAGCAGGGTGTATGAATGAATGATGTGAGAAAACATGTTGTGTGAGGTATTGAGCTCCAGAGTATTCATTGATATATACACTGTTCACAGGGAAGCATGAATGATATTACCTAAGTCTTGATAATTTCTTGAATTGCATGTGTATGTCATATGATCAAGGCCATGTTTGGAAGCCCTTACGTATCCAAATTTTTGCCCAAGATGATTAAAATGTTATACCCTTTTTGAACATTGGCCTTAAACCGGATGAAAACCCTTGTTTTGAAATTATTTACCTTAAGTTGGGTTGAGAATAATTGTATGTGTTGAAAAGGTTCAAGTTTAGGGTTGTTTGGGGAAAATTGAAAAGCAAAGGAAAGACATTGAGCTCAAGTGTTGAAAAAGAAAAATGCATGAGAAAAGAAAGAGAAGAAAAGAGAAAGCATTAAAGATGAGCTCAATGTAAAATAAAAAGAAAAGGGAAGAAGTTGGGAATGAGTGAGATTGGTGAAAAAGAGAGTTTATACTTGAACTTTGAATGATAAAATAGCTCTCTTAACTCAAGGATTTTGTGATCTAGAAAAACCAATTTTTCTTGTTAGCCTAGCCTCATTATAAGCCTTGGAAAAGTCCTTGTGATGACATTTACATGTGAGAATGTTAATTGTGTTAGATGAAGAGCAATTTTGTTTCATGTGACATGTTAATAGTAGAGAGTTGGAGTATCTTATTAAACACTTGAGTGATTGAGTGAAACACTTGCTAGGAAAGAATTGAGAAATCCCATGCTTATATCTATGCTTAGTTGATTGATCATTCATAAAGTGAAATATCTATTGGGAAATATGTGATCATGTGAACTGAATTGAATGAAAAGCATGCATGCATCTTGATTAGATTCCACTGAAAATCTGAGTTTAGTAGGTCTTGTCATAAGGAAAATAAATTTTTGAATTGTTGAACTATTAGATGAAAAAGTGAAAAGCCAAATTTTATCTTGTTTGCTTGAGGACAAGCAAAGTTCTAAGTTTGGGGTTGTGATAACGGTCTAAAAACCGTTATTTTTATGCATGAATTTGATACCAAAACACACCCCTTGTGGCTTAGAATGAGCTTAGAATCAAGTAAAACACTTAAGTTGAGTCACATTAGAGTCAAAAGCTGTTTTTAGAGATATTGTGCTTGTTTTGCATTGTTTTGCAGGGTTTTGATGAGAATTAAGGATGAAAGTGAAGTAGGAAGGTCTTAGACTCAAGAAAGAAGAAGAAAAAGGAAGAAAAGAAGAGTTTATGCACCGCTCAGCGTCAAAAACCACCGTTGAGCGCTAGGAGGTGAAGCTAAGCGTCTAGGGCGATTAGAGGCAAACCGCTCAACGATGAGATTGATCGCTGAGCGATGGCGCGGCTTAAGGGAAACCGCTGAGTGGTAAAATTGGACGCTAAGCGGTTGTCTGTTGGGCTTGGGCTTAAATTCTTTTACTTTTATGCCCTATATATAGCCCCAGTGCGATTCAAATTTTATTCTCTTGGCAGAAGAAGACGTCCAAAGCAATTCTACACACCTTGGAGGAGGTTCCTTGGATGCTTAGGCTCCAATCTACCAAATTTAGGGTTTGTTCTTCCCTTCTTTCATTGTATTTCATCTAGTTTCACCATGTCTATGGTGAACTAAACCCATTGTTGTTGAGGAGCAATGTAATCTTTTGAAACTCTCTTTTATTGAAATTCTTATTTTATTTATATTCTAGCATATGCTTTAATTATCAAGTGTTGGGTTTCGTATCTATGCTCAAAGCTTTTATCGTTTAACTCATTTGATATAAAGATGTTTGACTTTGTCGATATGGCAACGTACGGGGAAGTCATGAACTGATAGGCAATTCCTTGATTAAGCAATACCACCTAGGGATAGGGGTAGGACGATCAATTGTATTTTGCTTCTGTGATACTTGCATTGCTAGTAACTAGAGGAGACTAGGAATAGTAAACAAGTAACTAGTAGTATGGTCTTTTCGCCGAGGAATCGGGTTTACGGTAGAGTAAGAAAGTTTGCATGACAAGTAGATAATAAAGCCGATAAATAAGAAGAGTAAATATAAGAGAGTGGATAAGATGAAATTGTAAACCTCAATAACACCATTCATCCATATCTTTTTCTTGCCAATTGAATCACTTGCATGTGCATGTTTACTTTTGTTTTTGTGCATTCCACCATGTTGACTCCCTGGCAAGCGTACCAGATCGTTCCAAGTAATAAAATCGGTAGAACCTGATATCATTCTCTCCCAAAGGACTCACGGCCTTATCGTTCGTGTGAATTAAAATCGTAAGACTTGTCAAGAAACAAATTAATTTTTGTGGATGCAAAAACACAAAATAAACATGCGATGCTATGATTCAATTTACGAAAACAGTATGGATGAGTGGAGTTGTTGGGGGTTTACAAATTCATCTTATCCGCCCTCTCTTATCTACTCCTCTTGTTTAATTTGCTTTATCATCTGATTGTTATGCAAACTTTCTTGGCCTACCCTTAGCCCGGTCCCTCGGCGAAAAGAGCCTATTATTAATTACCGGTTTGCTATCCCTAGCCTCCCCTAGTAACTAGCAATGCATTATCGAACAGAAGCAAAAACAATTGGCCGTCCTACCTCCCTATCCCTAGGTGGTATTTCATTGATCAAGGAATTTCCCCGAGTTCATGACATTACCGTACGTTCCCGTATCAGTAAAGACAAACAACAGTTATCGAATGAGTAAAACGATAAAAGCTTTAAGCGCATAAGAGAAACCCAACAATCGATAAACAAAGCATATGACAATCATATAATTAAACAAGAGTTTCAAAAGATTACATTGTTCCCCCAAGAACAAAAGGGTTTAGTTCACCATTGTCATGGTGAACCAAGATGAAAATAATGAAATAATGGAAGAGCAAACCCTAGAAAAGATGAAAAGGAGCATAAGCATCCAAGAGATCCTCTCCAGAGAGTGAAAAGTAGGTCTGGCCGCCCTCTTTTGTCAAAAGAATCAGAATGAAGTCACAACAGGGCTATTTATAGTTGAGGAACACATCAAAAAACAGGCCCAAGCCCAACTGACCATTGCCGGCGGTTTGCCTCGTACCGCAAATCCGCCAGGCGTCCCCGCGAGGGTGCCACTCCTCGCATCAGGCCACCCGGCGGTGTAATTTTGCCGCCGGACGATTCCTAGACTCTCCTTTTCTTGATTTTCTTCCTCTGTCCTAAGTCTAAGAGCTTCATCTCTGCCTCCATTCTTCACTACCATCAAAATTGCTGCAAAATAATGTAAAACAAGCATAATATCGCTAAAAACAACTTTTGAGTCTCGATTGACTCATTTATTAAGTTTTGCTTGATTCTAAGCTCATTCTAAGCAGTAAAGGGAGTAATTTGGTCTAAAATAGAATATGAAAATAACGGTTTTTCAACCGTTATCACAACCCTTAACTTAGAGCTTTGTTTGTCCTCAAGGAAACAAAACAAAACTTGGCTCTCTACAATTTCATCCAATGGTTCAGCATTCCTAAAGTACATGATGAGAACTACTCAATTTCAGATCGTCAGTGATAATCAAATCAAGATTCATGCATGCTTTCAATACAGTTATCTCACACCTTCCTCAACAGATGTTACATATTATGAATGACTAGTCCACTAAGGAGAGATGCAATCATGAAATTTAGAAGTTCTCACCAAGCAAGTGTTTCACGCAATCACTTAGGTATTTAGGGTAGCACTCCAACTCTTAATCATTCACAAGTCACATGAAATAAAATTGCCTTTCATCTCATACAATCAAAATCATCACATGCAAATGCCATCAAAAGGACTTTTCCAAGGCTTGTAATGAGGTTGGGCTATCAAGAAAAATTGGTTTTTCTGGATCACAAAATCTTTGAATCAAGAGAGCTCATTTATCATTCAAGGTTCAAGTTCAACTCTCTTTCTTAACCAATCTCACTTATCCCCAACTTCTTCCATTTTTCTTTTATTTTTACATTGAGCTCATCTTTCATGATTTTTCTTTTTCTCATGTATTTTTCATTTTCAACACTTGAGCTCAATGCCTTTCTTTTTGCCATTCAAACTTTCCCCACAACCCCAAACTTGAACCTTGAATATACTTACAGCCATTAACCCAATTCAAAGTAAATAGATTCAATCTGTTTAAGGCCAAGGTTCAAAAAGGGTATAAAATTTCAAGCACTTTGGGTGAAAATTTGGCTAAGTAAGGGCTTCCAAAAATGGCCTTGATCATATGACATATACATGCAATTCAATCAATCATCAAGACTTAGGCAATATCATTCATGCTTTTCTGTGAATAAATTCATACAACAATAAAACTCGGGAGTTCAGTACCTCACACAACATGCTTTCTCACACACATTCATTCATACACTCTGCTCAGCATCATAACCACAATAATAATTCATCACACATCTGTTTCACAGGATATCAACATGTAACATAACTTGATACATCCACATCAAATCATTATCAAACAGGCTCATTATGCAAATAGTCAGTCAAACATCTTCAGAAAAGTATTCAAGCCAAGCATACACACTGAAAATAAAATTCAACCTATTCTAAGAATTTAAAATGCAAAAGTGAAAGAAAGTATCTAGGTTGCCTCCTAGTAGCGCTTGTTTAACGTCACGAGCCTGACCCAAACCTGTTTAGCACTTGTCAGTAAGTGCAATCCTTCCAACACCCATCAGTAGGTGTGCCTTCCTGGTACCCTTCAGTAGGTGTACTATCCTGTGTTCTTCAGTAACTTCATAAAAATTAGCATCCCCAGTAAAAGATTATTTTATTTTAATTTTCGTTTTTTTTTATAAAGATAGAAAAATAAAAACAGAAAAATAAAAACAGAAAATAAAAACAAAAAATGAAAACAGAAAAATAAAAACAGAAAAATAAAAACAGAAAAATAAAAACAAAAAATAAAAAACAGAAAAATAAAAATAGAAAATAAAAACAAAAAAATAAAAACAAAAAAATAAAAACACCCCTAAGTAGGTGTTAATTCTCTTTGCTTGATATTCTTTTCTTTTTCTTCTTCCTACTGAATTTCTTCAAAAAATTGAGAACACCAAGCACTTGTTTCCATATATCAATCATAGGAACTTTAATCTCCAATTTCTTGAAGATCTCCATAAAGCACTTAAACTTCTTTTCTTTCCTTTGATTTTTGTTTTGATGAGGAAGGAGTTTTGCATCTGATCTTTTCTTCTTTTCTCTCTTCCTCTTTTTCTTTTGATGAGGAAGAGATTTTGCATAGAATCTTTTCTTCTTTCCCCTCTTCCTTTTTTTCTAAATCTTTTCCTTCAACTTTCTCTTTTTATTTTTCCATGATTTCTTTTTTTTTATTTTCACACATTTTCTATTTTTTTTCTTTTCTTTCAACCACTTCTTCTTCTTTCTCCTCATTTTCAAAGATTGTTACTTGATATTCCTCTTTAGGGTCATTTTCAATGTTACCCCCAATAATACCTAGAGACTTCAATGTTTTTGTTATCTCATCTTCCTCTATCTTCTCTTCATCAATAGCCTCCTCTCTAGGGTTAACTTCAGTATTACTCCCAATAATACCTAGAGACTTCAATGCTTTTGTTATCTCATATTCTTCTATCTTCTTTTCATCAATAGCATCCTCTCTAGGGTCAACTTCAGTATTACTCCCAATAATACCCAAAGACTTCAATACCTTTGTTATCCCATCTTCCTCTATCTTCTCTTCATCAATAACCTTGTCATCCTCAAAGATAGTGGCTTGACATTTTTCTCTAGGATTGATTTCAGTATTAACCCCAATAATGCCCAGAGACATCAATGCACAAGAGATTTGTTCATCCTGTAAACGTTGTTCAGCTTCCAACAACGTTTCTTTTCTTAAAGAGAATCGTTGCCCCTTTTTATTTTGATCCATGTATGAGTGAGGTGCCCACCAGTGATTGAAATTGCTTTGGTAGAATTGAGTGCCCATATAATCAAATTCTTGTTTAAACTGCATTCATCAAACGTTAGGCACAAAACCCTAGAAAACATTTATTAGAACAAAAATAAAAACAAACATAAAATCAAGTCAAATTCAATCAATTCACATTACTTGAAAAAGTTAAACTAAGAGTCCCCGGCAGCGGCGCCAAAAACTTGCTGACTCCCTGGCAAGCGTACCAGATCGTTCCAAGTAATAAAATCGGTACAACTCGATATCGTTCTATCCCAAAGGACTCAGCCTTATCGTTCGTGTGAATTAAAATCGTAAGACTTGTCAAGAAACAAATTAATTGTTGTGGATGCAAGAACACAAAATAAACATGCAATGCGTTGATTCAATTGACGAAAAAAGTATAGATGAGTGGAGTTGTTGGGGTTTACAATTTCATCTTATCCGCCCTTTCTTATCTACTCCTCTTGTTTAATTTGCTTTATCATCTGATTGTTATGCAAACTTTCTTGGCCTACCCTTAGCCCGATCCCTCGGTGAAAAGAGCCTATTACTAATTACCGGTTTGCTATCCCTAGCCTCCCCTAGTAACTAGCAATACATTACCGAACAGAATCAAAAACAATTGACCGTCCTACCTCCCTATCCCTAGGTGGTATTTCATTGATCAAGGAATTTCCCCCGGTTCATGACATTACCGTACGTTCCCGTATCAGTAAAGACAAACAACAGTTATTGAATGAGTTAAACGATAAAAGCTTTAAGCGCAGAAGAGAAACCCAACAATCGATAAACAAAGCATATGACAATCATATAATTAAACAACAATTTCAATAAAAGAGAGTTTCAAAATATTACATTGTTTCCCCAACAACAAAGGGGTTTAGTTCACCATTGTCATGGTGAACCAAGATGAAAATAATGAAATAATGGAAGAGCAAACCCTAGAAAAGATGAAAAGGAGCCTAAGAATCCAAGAGATCCTCTCCAGACAGTGAAAAGTAGGTCTGGCCGCCCTCTTCTGTCAAAAGAATCAGAATGAAGTCGCAACAGGGCTATTTATAGCTGAGGAGCGCATTAGAAAACAGGCCCAAGCCCAACAAACCACTGCCCGACATCACACTTATGCCGCTCGACGATTTGCCTCTTGTCGCAAAACTGCTCGACGGCAGGATTCCACCGCCCGGCGGTTTCCCTCGTACCGCAAATCCGCCAGGCGTCACCGCCAGGGTGCCACTCCTCGCATTAGGCCGCCCGGCGGTGCATTTTTGCCGCCGGGCGGTTCCTATACTCTCCTTTTCTTGATTTTCTTCCTCTGTCCTGAGTCTAAGACCTTCATCTTTACCTCCATTCTTCACTTCCATCAAAATTGCTGCAAAACAAGCATAATATCTCTAAAAACAACTCTTGACTCTCGACTGACTCATTTATTAAGTTTTGCTTGATTCTAAGCTCATTCTAAGCAGTAAAGGGAGTAATTTGGTCTAAAATAGCATATGAAAATAACGGTTTTTCAACCGTTATCACACCACACGATTTATTTCTCTACAAGTCTTATAAGATTGATTTACATGAAAGTTAAGGCCTAAGAGTCCTTTGGGAAAACGATACTCGGACTTACCCGTTTTATATTACTTGATAATGATCTTGTACACTTGCTAGGGACTTAACAAGTTTTTGGCGCCGTTGCCGGGGACTCGTGGTTTAACTTTTCTAGTAGTGTAAATTGATTGAATTGACTTGTCTATATATTTTTTGTATTTTGTTTTTGTTTTTATTTTCATTTTTTTTATATAAAAAGTGCTACTAGGGTATTTGTTTCTTGTGTATGCAGGAAGCTATACATACTAGAAGCAAGAAAAGCCAACAATTGCTTCTAAAAGGATTATCATACAGGAGAGGAAGGAGAGTTAGACGCCCATTTAGGGATCTATTTCCTTCTCCTGAAAGATTACTATTACCCTCACCAGAAGCTCGTACAAAAAATTCTAAAGAGATGGCACATGAGCAACCTCGTCCTAGATGCACATTGGGTGATGCATCCAATGTTGTGGGTCCTTTCAACCTCAATAGCATAGCCATGGCCACAGATAATACAACACTCAATCAATTAATGCATGTTGTAGTGATGTAATATTTGTTACCCGTTGTAGACACTCAAGATGATGGATATAGCCAATGTAATTCATCCTTGAGCTCTCACTACACATCCTTGCATTTGATTGTTATCCTGCAAAACAACTTACATTTTTGTTGCAGGTACCCATTTGAACTTGGGTCCTTGATTATCAGTTTTAGTCAGTTGTTCCTTTGGTTTCCATACATACAATCCTTTAGGAACACCAATAGTTCTATAATAACAGTTTCTAACAGTGTGATCAACACAATTTCAATAAAAGCAAGCATTTCTATCAGGTTTGCTTTGATCAATAAACATTCTTTGCATTGGTTCTGTTAGTTTGAGCTTTATAGCCTATTCTTTGTCTGTAAATTGATCTACCAGAAGACTTTAATACAACATTTAAGTTGTCGCTACCTTGAGTAAATTTGGCTAGCGTGCTAGTCAAGTAGTCTATTTGTTCAATATGAGTAGGACACTTTTCACAAGCTTTCTCTACTGTAACAGTCTCAATTTTAACTGCTTTAACAGACATAAGAGCTTCATCTAGATCTTTCTCTAATTTCTCATTTTTTGCCACTAGGTTATTTATTTTATGCTCATAATATCTCCTCTCAGAGTTAAGTCGATTAACCTTGTATTGCAGTCGCATAGCTTCAAATCATACTTCACTTCTATTGGTTCATTCTCAAAATCTGCATCGCTGTCATAGTCATCCCATGTTGCTTCAGCCATATAGCATATATTTGATTCTTCCTCTTGATCAGCATCTTCATCACTTGATGCATCAGAATCACTGCTTTCCCAGGCAATGTAAGCTCCTTTGTGCTTTTTGTTTTTGTCCTGTGGAAATCTTCTATTTGTTTTCTGCTTTGGGTTTAATTATGGATAATCTGGTTTGAAATGTCCTTCTTTGCCGCATTCGTAGCATTGGACAACATTTGATCTGAAGCCTTTCTTTGATTTTCGTTGACCTGCAGAGTTAGTAAGTTGACTATCATTTTTCATAAGTCAACTGAACTTTCTTACCATCATGGTCATCATCTCTTTTTCGTCCATTTCTGCATTTAAGTCATCTGACTTTGAGATTTTCTTGCTTGTTGCTTTCAGAGCAATGGACTTCTTTTCTTCAATCTCCTCCTCACCCTTCAGCCTTGCAAGTTTCAATTCATGTTCTTTTAACTTGCCAAACAAGGTAGCCATGTTCATGCTTGTAAGGTTTTTAGATTATGAGATTGTAGTGACTTTTGGTTGCTAGTTTCTATTCAGAATTTTCAGAATTTTGATGTTGATCTCCTCTTTATCAAACACTTTTCCAAGAGCCATAAGGTGATTAACAATGTGTGTGAATCTTTTCTGGACTTCATAGATTGTCTCTCCAGCCTTCATCCAGAAAAGTTCATACTCTTGAATCAAAGAATTCTTCCTTGCTCTCTTGACTTCATCAGTGCGCTCATGTGACTTGCAAGACATCCCACATCTCCTTGGCATATTTGCATTGAGATATCCTGAAAAATTCATCAATAGTTAGTGCAGAGGCAATGATATTTCTAGCTTTAACATTATACTATGCTTTTCTATTTTCCTCAGTTGACCATTCAGAAAAAGGTTTTGCTACAGTTTTTCTATCCATAGATTTAGTAGGCTCATAAGGGCCATTTAAAGTTGCATCCATAGATTTGCATTCTCATTTTCCAAAAAGGATAATTTTCACCAGTAAACAAAGATGGTCTGTTTGTAGATGCACCTTCACCAAATGTTTGAATACTGGACACCATCCCTAGGTATATAGTCAATTCAAGAAAAACAGAAGTCGACTAGTTTTTCAAATATCTTATGAAAACCAGCTCTGGTGCCAATTGTTGGAAAACAGGTTGGCTTCGTTTTAACACCACGAGGGGGGTGAATTGCTGAGTTTTCAAAATTAGAGTCTTTTTGCAATCTTTTTAACCAAGTATAAAACAATACAAATTCTCTTGAATCACAAGTAATAGAAATTTAAGTGCATTGGAAAATCAAAGTAGACTATGTAAATAGGAGAGTCGATTGAATGTAAAAGTGTAGGGATTAAGAGTTCTTATACTGCTTTGCCCTCAATGCCTACATTCAGCGTCCTTTCAATCCCAGAAGCAAATGCACTATAACGATCAAGGTTTTTACAAAAGGGCTTTTATAGCGACCTGTACGTCAAAAATATAAAACACCTCTCTAACCCTCTCAGCAAAATATAGGCATATACAAACAAAGAAGAACAACAATAAGATGTGCCCTCTCTTGCAGTCTTTAACACTTTGAACAATCCTCAAAGTCCAGAATGTCGCACGTCCTCTTCCTGTAGTCACAACAGGGAAACAACAATCTTTACAAGATTGAGAGAAAACTGATCATGAAACAGACACCTCAAGTGTAGGTTGATCAGACAATCAAAGCACCCAAATTCTTGCTCGTCAAGTAATCTGATAACGGTCTAAAAACCATTATTCTTATACATTAATTTGATATCAAAACACAACCTTTATGACTCAGAATTGGCTTTGAATATGTAAAATATCTTAGTTTGAATACAAGAGAGCCAAAAATGGTTTTAGAGATATTATGCTTGGTTTTACATTGTTTTGGCAGGATTTTACGAGAATTGAATGATGAAGATGATGAAGGTGGGGCTCAACGCTCTGGCCAACTTTTCTGGTTAACTTTTCAACATTCTGGTCAACTCATTGACTTTTTTGGTTGATTGGTTGACTTTTCTACATTTTGGTTGACTTTCTGCACTGCAACTTTTTGATACTTTAACCTTTCTTTCAATTCATTCCAAAAACCTACAAAATCAAGGGAAACCAAGCATAAAACCAAGAAAACCAACTTTGACTCTCTTATTCTCTAACTTAAGAAAAATGCATTTTTTCAAGCTAATTCTAAGCCGTAAAGGGTGTGATTTAATATCAAAATTAAGTGTAAAAATAACGGTTTTTCAACCGTTATCACAATCCCAAACTTGAAACTTTACTTGTCCTCAAGAAAAAAAGATGAAACTCAGTCTTCCACAAATCGACACAATGGTTCAACACATTCCAAAACTTTTTCTTTCCAGATAAGTAATCACTCAAATAAGCTTATCAATCAAATTTAGTCAAGATGTGAACATGCTTTGAATCACAATAACTCATCATGGTGTTTACATAATCACATAATTTTCCAACATATGTTATTCTCATGAATGATTAATTAGCTAAACATAGATGTAATCATAGATTCATGGAATTCTTCCTCACCAAGTGTGTCACTCAAGCACTCAAAAGTGTTTCACTCAAAGGTGTATAAAGGTTACTCCTTCCCTCTACTATCCACATGTCACATAGAACAAAATTGCCTTTCATTTGCCATAATCAAACATCATCACATACATTTGTCATCACAAGGACTTTTTCAAGGCTTATAATGTGGTTAGACTATCAAGGAAAATTGGTTTTTCTATATCACAAAATCCTTGAGTTAAGAGAGTTATTCACATAATCATGGTTCAAACACAAACTCTCTTTTTACCAATCTCACTCATTCCCAACTTTCCCTTTTTCTTTACATTGAGCTTTTCTTTCATGCTTTGCTTTTTCTATCTTTTTCATCTTTTCTCATGCATTTTCTTTTCAGCTTATAAGCTCAATGCCTAGCTTTTCTTTTCTTTTTCAATTCTCTCAATAACCCCAAACTTGAACCTTTATCAACACCACAAAATATTTCTCAACCTAACTCAAGGCAAAGACTTTCAAAGCAAGGGTTTTTATCCTGTTTCAGGCTTAGGTTCAAAAAGGGTAGAACATAAGATGTTCTTTTTCATATGGGACGAAAATTTCATCTGGCTAGAAAAAGGGCTTATCAAAAATGGCCTTGATCATATGACTCATGCATGCAATTCAATCAATCACAGAAACTCAGGCAAAACCCTCACTCAGAGGCTCAATCACTATTCCAGATATTCTAGATAAACATCCTGCTTAGCATCATAATCACAATCACAACATCATCATGCATATGTTCACATAACTTATGAACCATCACCTGTGTATCATCATATTGTGCAATCTCAACAACATCAATATCAAAGCATCATCAAGCAATACCCATCATGCAAAATTAATAGTCAAACCACTGCATCAGATAAAGTGTCCAACCAAGTTCATCAATCCTACACTACTTAACAGAAACAAATAAATTCAAAATACAAAAGATAGAAAAATCTTGTTCTAGTGCAGATAACATCCATCAGTAGATGTTATCTCATCATCTTCCTTTATAGCTGAAGCTTCAGCTGCTCCAACTCTGATTCCTTCCCCTTGTTCCCCACAATCTTGATACTCTTTCCTGATGAGGAAGCCTTGCCTACATCAAGTACAATTCACAAAACCACAAGAAATCTCATTAAATGTAAGTAGAACACAAAAGTTCTTCCAAGGAATGTGGAGGAATCAACCCCAAATAGCTGGGCTCTCACAAAACCCCAAACTTGGATGAAAAAGTGATGCTAAAATGGTGGAGAAAGGGTTTTCTAGAAGTGGGATGATAGGAGAAGTGAGAAAAGTGCTTAGAAGAGTGTTTGAAAGTGAAAGAGAGGTTGGGGATGTTAAAGTAGACATTTGGGCGAGCCCTAAGGGTTATAAAATTCATACAATGGGTTAAGAAATAAAAGACCAAATTTAAAAAACAACTTTGACCCTTCAGCGTCGCCACTGCTTAGCGGTGAGTTCACCACACAGCGGTAGGTGCGATTTGGCTTTGCCCCCTTTTTGCTTTGCTTCAAACGTCTTTTACCCTGTACACCTCAAGTTTAACTTTCAAATTTTAATTTCATGCAATTCCCACTTACTCTACTTACTTATTCAACAATTAAGTCCTAAATGCAACTAGAACAGAATTTGAACATGCAAAGGAAACAAATCAATCAACTGGGTTGCCTCCCAGGTAGCGCTTGTTTAACGTCACGAGCCTGACCCAAAATCTTTCTAGCACCCATCAGTATGTGCAATCCTTACCAACACCCATCAGTAGGTGTACTTTCTTGGTATCCTTCAGTGGATACTTAAACTTTTTAACATCCCTCAATAGATGTTATCCCAGTAGCATTCATCAGAAAATGTTTGTCAGTGACATCCATCAGTAGATGTCTATTCACCGTCCTATTTCATAACAACATCCATCAGTAGATGTTGTTAGAAACATCCATCAGTAGATGTTATCATAACTGCCATCAGGAGCATAATATAACCTAAAAAAATAAAATCAAATAAAATCAAATAAAAAAATAAAATAAAATAAAAGAAAAGAAAAGAAAACAAATTCAGAAACTGGGTTGCTTCCCAGCAAGCGCTTCTTTAACATCATTAGCTTGACCCGGTAAAGCCCAAACACCCATCAGTAGGTGTTGATTTTTTTTATGTTGGTGTTCTTCTTCCTTCATGACACCAACAAAATCTAGGAAATTTCCTTATCACCAACTCTAAAAATCCTCAATCTCAAGCGCTCTGTTTGTTTTGATAGTCTTGACAACCCATAACCTATTTTTGAATTTCACTGGTGTTCCAGGTTTGGGATTGTCACTTTTCACATCAGGTTGTTGGTGAACCAATTCTCCTTTCTTACTGCTTCCTGATGATCTTGTGCTGCTAATACAAATTTTATCCTACACACACTAAAGAACACTACACTAGAGCACAAAATTAGCCAAAAAAAACAGTAAAAGATATTATATTATTTTATTTTTCATTTTTTTTCATAATAAAGATTCAAAAATAAAAACAGAAAGATAAAAACAAAAAGATAGATAGGAAGAAAAATAGATAGAAAGATAGAGAGATATAAAGATAAAAAGTATAACCAGTTAAGAATCACACACATAGAATAGATATACCACGAGTCCCCGACAATGGCGCCAAAAACTTGTTAACACCCTGGAAAGTGTATCAGATCGTATCAAGTAATAATAAAATGGTAAGTCCAAGTATCGTTTTCCCAAGAGACTCATGGCACTAAATCATTGTGCTTTTGCTTAACCAATCAAGACTATAAGAACAATATTTTGGGGTTTTTGAATATAAAGTACGAAAAATAAACATGAATGCAATTTGATCAATTGAGGTTAAACACAAAAGTGGATGGATGATGCTGATAATATGAGATGGATTTGTTGTTAGGGTTTAGATTTCACCTAATCATACTCATATATCTACTATTCTTTTTTAATTCACTTTATTACCAATGTTCATGCAGCTTTCTAATCTACTCTAAACTCGATTCCTCGGTGAAGAAAGCCTATTAATAATTACTAGTTTACCATTCCTAGTCTCCCAAGTAATTAATAATGCATTATTAACAGAAGTTTAAAGCAATTGGCCGTCCTACTCCTATTCCTAGGTAGTATTGCTTAACCAAGAGAATTCTTATCAGTTTTAGACTTCCCCGTACGTTCCCGTACCGACAAAATCAAATATCATAACACCGAATGAGTTAAACGATGCAAGCATTAAAATCGGATAAGAAAACCCCAACTATTGATAATACAAACATATGAATAAAACAAGAATTTCGATACTTCAACCTTTCTTTAAATTCATTCCAAAAACCTACAAAATCAAGGGAAACCAAGCTTAAAACCAAGAAAACCAACTTTGACTCTCTTGTTCTCTAACTTAAGAAATATGCATGATTTCAAGCTAATTCTAAGCCATAAAGGGTGTGATTTAATATCAAAATTAAGTGTGAAAATAACGATTTTTCAACCGTTATCAGGACACAAGGCCCTATTGTGTCAAGTATAACAAGAATATGTAATTTATCTTATATGTAGAGTATCTTCAAGACTTCATTATGTATTATGTTGGTTCAATCGTTTCGACACCAATAAAATACGAATTCGTGAAATGTGTATTCTACTAAGTGAAAGTTCAAGTTTATGTACACTTTCATTTATGTGTAAGATTGCAATTATTAAATTGATTTTTGTGTTAAGTAATTATAAAATACTCTCAAATGGTGGAGAATTATTGGAATTTAAGAGTATTAGAGACAATTTTCAGATTCATGAAGAGTTACAATTATTCATGAAGAGTTACAACCATTCATGAAAAGTTACAATCAATAAATGTACCTAATCAGAAAAGTTATTATTTATGAAGAGTTACAACCATTCATGAAAAGTTACAATCAAGAAATGTAACTAATCAGAATCTGGTATCTCTTGGATTTGAAAGATGCCTGATCAACATCTATATAAAGAGATCCTGTGCTGTATTGAAATTCATTCGGTTATTCTCGTAAAACATAAATCAATTCCTGATAATCATATTATTGTTTAAAGTTAATGCTAAGAGTGAGTATCATCATTGTATTTCTTCTTTGTATCTCAAAAGCGGATTTCGTGATCCCCTTAACTCTTATAAGAGACGAAATATTGTTTTTAGAAAAGTATGTATTGTCGCCTAAAATCAGAACAAACTAAGTTTCTCCACTAGTGTACTAAAGGGACAACCTAGGTATCAATCCTCGGACTCAGTACAATTAAGTTCAAAGTGTTTAGTTAATTCTTGCTTCTATTCTATTTACTATCTAATTATTTACTAATGCAAAGTGGGAATGATTAAAATTGAATGAAACTAAAATATAAAAGGGAAAGAAAATATAAAATCTATAAATTGTCTAAAAGAAGAAAGAAATTCAACTGAAATGAAAGAAAAGACAATAAAACTCTAAGCAAATCAAATTGGAAATTAAAAGCTAAACAAATCCTAAAAGCTAAACGAATATGTACATGTCAGAGGTAATTAAAATTTAATGTTGCAAACAAAATTGTAAGATCTACAGTAATGAAAAGTCAACAAGAAACACCTAGAACTAATGATTAAAAGCAAAGAATCCAGTGAAAAACTCATGAATCAGAACTAATTTTAACCATTACAAATAGAGCATAACCTAAACTACTAAAAAAAACAAAGTTGTTGGATAAAAGTCACAAAGTTGAACTAAATTTGCTTGAAATAATGTATCAATTGATTGATTATTATATAGGAAGACATCCCGTTCATAAATTGCCCACCTCGAGGTCTAAAGTTCTAATATAGAACTTAAAATGAATAACAATCAATTGATTTCCCAAAACAAAACAGATTCAATTCAAGTTTATGATTTTTTACCAACTTTAAAACTGAAACACAATTAAACCTATTCTAATTAACACTCCAGATAAAAACTAAAACAATTAGAATATTTTTTCATTGATTGAACTCCTATCTATCTCGGGAAAACATCACGTTCATTTACGCCCACCTCGGGGTCTAGTAATTCCAAAAAGGAATTTACAATATGCAGATATCCGAGTTCAAATCAATTTTCCTCAAATCAACACAGAAGAAACACAAAAAATGGAAACATTGAAAAACGATCAACATAACAGAATTATAAGCACTGAACAAAGAGAAACATCAACAAGAGAACATATTATTATCGAGAAACAAAAATTACAATGAAAAGTACCAAACAAAACTCACAATTGGAGCCACCACGGACTGTCACCACCGCGATGATTTGCCCCAAAAGGCAAGGAAAATGAAAACCTTATGTTAGGAAACAGGTAGGCTTCATTTTACACCAAGAGGGGGGTGAATTGGTGTTAGTTCAAAAACAAAATCTTTTCGGAATCTTTATACAAAAGTATAAAGCTTCTTGATCTTTCTTGAAATGCAAGTAATGAAAATTCAATGCAGCGGAAAAATGCAATTGACTGCTAAACAGATAAAGTCAATTGGAAATAAAGAGTGCAGGGATAGAGAAAATCAAACACTTTTTTTATACTGGTCCTTCCAACCTAGGAAGCAAATGCACTATCATGGTTGCAGTTTTTAAAACAAGGAATTTATAGAAGCACCACGCAAAAATATAAATCTCCTCTCTAACCCAAAACCAAAATATAGCTGTACACAAAACCAGAATTGCAGTAAGAATCCCCTTTTCTGCATTCTGAACCCACGTCAAACAATCCTCAACGTGTAACCAACACTCTTCACAGGATGCTAAGCCTATCACAGCACACTTCACAGGTTGCCAAGCCTATCACAACACACTTCACAAGTTGCCAAGTCTATCACAACATACTTCACAGGTTGCCAAGTCTATCACAACATACTTCACAGGTTGCTGAGGGATCGGTCTAAGGGTAGGCCAAGAAAGTTTGCATAACAATGAGACAACAAAGCAATTTAAACAATAGGAGTAGATAAGAGAGGGCAGATAAGATGAAATTGTAAACCCCAACAACTTCATTCATCTACTGTTTTTTTGTCAACTAAATCAACCACATTGCATGTTTATTTTGTGTTCTTGCATCCTCAACAATTAATTTTTCTTTTACAAGTCTTACGATTTTAATTCACACGAACGACAAGGCCGTGAGTCCTTTGGGAGAGAACAATATTGGGTTACACCAATTATATTACTTGGAACGATCTGGTACGGTTGCCACTGAGTCAACAAGTTTTTGGCACCGTTGTCGGGGACTCTTGGTTGAACTTTTTCAAGTAGTGTGAATTCACTGAATTTGACTTGTTTGTAATTATTTGTTTTTCGTTTTTTTATTTTGTTTTGTTTTGTTTTATGTAAAAGTGCTTTTAGGGGTATTGTTTCTTGTGTATGCAGGAAGGAGTACACACTAGAAGCAGAAAAGATCAACAACCTCTTCTCGAGGGGTTATCAGACAGGAGAAGGAGGAAAGTTAGACACTCTGCACGTGAAAACTTTCCTTCTCCTGAATTACTTTTGTAATCTTTGTTGGACACTTCTGCACAGGACATAGAGATGGCGGATCAACCTCCTCCAAGACGCACACTGGGGGACTCAGCAAACACTGTGGGTCCTTTGAATTTCAAAGCATAGCTATTCCAGCTGACAATACAACCAACATGGAGATGAGCCCTACACTCATCCAGTTAGTTTAGAACAACCAGTTCCACGGGTTGTCAAATGAGAATCCATATAAGCATTTGACAGTCTTTGGAGGAATTTGCAAAACTGTCAGAATAACTGGAGTTTCAGAAGATAGAGTCAGACTCAGCCTGTTTCCTTTCTCTCTGGGAGGAAACGCTAAAGATTGGTTGCATTCTTTTCCGGAAGGAACTTTTCGAACTTGGGATGCTTTGGCAAGACAGTTTGTTACCAAATTCTTTCCGCAAACCAAGATCAATCAGGGGAAGCTGGAAATCTCCTCATTCAAGCAAGGGATGAAGGAAACTCTCGGACAGGCCTAGGACAGATTTAAAGGCCTGTTGAGAAAAACTTCTGTTCATGGATTCGACAAGACCTTATATTTACTCGCTTTCCTGGGAGGGCTCAATACTCAGTCTAAGATGATGTTGGATGCTTCAGCTGGAGGCAGTATCAATAGAAAGACTGAAGATGAGGCTTATGAGTTGATTGAGGAGATGGCTCTGAATGAAGTATCTCAAAGTGAGAGGGGAGTACAGAAAGGAGGACTTTTGCATCTCCCTTCTAATGATGCAATGGCTGCACAAAATCATCTCCTTAACCAAAAATTGGACAAGTTAACAAAGGTCCTTTCTGAATTTCCAATAGGGTTAAGGAATATTTCTCAGACTCAACAACTTTGCGAATTATGCGGTGGTGACCACATTAATATTCAATGCGCTTTTCCTGAAGAAATGCAACAGGATGTCAACTACATGGGGAATCAATTCCCGTTCAAGCAGGGTAACTTTAACCAAGGCAATTCTAGCCAAGGTTGGAAGAACCACCCCAACATTAGACAAAACCAGAATACTTCTTCTGGGCAAGTAGGAGGCTTCCGGCAACAACAACCTTCACCTTTATGGCAGCACGCAAGCAGTTTGACAGAGACAGTCAGAGAATTAACTGACCGATTTGATAAATTTTTGAAAGTCTGAGTCTCAACAAGCAAGTGACCAGGCTAGCTTTAGAGCACTGGAAACACAGATTGGGCAGCTGTCAAAAAGGGTCGAAACCACAGAGAAGAATCAGTTTCGGGCTAACACTGATGTTAACCCCAAAGATGAGTGCAAACTTGTTATGACAAGAAGTAAAAGGAGGCCAGTAGGGGAAATAATTGAAATTGGGAGCAGTGAGGATGAAGATGAGGAGATGATTCACAATGATAAATTTGATGAGCAGAAGAGTTGTGAAGAGAGAAGAGAAGAAAAAGAACAGGAAATTCACAAAGAACCATTCCGGGAAATCTTTAATCGTGTAACTGTTACTCCCGAAGCATTTTCACAAATTCTTGAGTATGACAAGAGGATCAAATATTATCTCGGAGAGGTAATTGATCTTGATTATGAAGAAGAATAGGAACAATTGATTAAGCCCAGAAAGAAGGACCATCCACCAAAATTAATGGATTTAGGGAATTTGACTCTTTCGTGTGTTATTAATAATGTGGATATAGGGAGAGCCATGATCGATTCAGGATCAAGTATTAATTTGATGCCCTTTAGTGATTTTACGAAGATTGGAGGGCTAAAATTAAAACCAGCTAACACAACCCTAACAGTTGCGAATGGATCTATTAAGAAGCTAGTTGGTATGGTGGAAAATGAAATTGTTCGAATTGAGGAGTTAGAGTTCTTGATTGACTTTGTAGTTGTGGATATGGTAAATGATGGAAGAATTCCATTAATTTTGGGAAGACCTTTCATGAGGACTTCTTAGATGATGATACGTGTCTATGACGGGAGAATAGTACTAAGAGATCAAGACCAAGTGTTAGTTTATAGCGGATCTGAAGATAGCAAAATGAGAATAAGAAGAAGATCCAGGTATAAAAAGGCCAGAAGAGAAGCTGCAAAAGAGGAGAACACCATAGGTATTGATCATCTTAATAGTTGTACTGTTTTGCAGACACTTGAGGAAGGAAAGATAGATAAAGGAGAGTCTACCCACTCAGAAGACAAACCATTCCTGCGGGGCATGCCAGTAAGTTATAAAAACAGGAAGTGGATCGTCAACAGGAAGCTAAAAGAAGAAGGAATGGTGGAAATCAGAAGGCCATACTCCGCAGCAATTCAAAGAGTGGATAGGAGAAAGCTGAACATGTGGGACGATGAAGATCCCAATGTGAAGAAGAAGAGTTGATTTGCTGAAGAGCACATTTTGTATTTTTGGAACATTTTATTTATTTAATTTTTGTTGAACATGTAAATTTTGAATTTTTGAACAATTGTGGGGTAGCATCTACTGAGGGATGCCAAATTTCATATCAACTGAAGGATATCAGGAAGGCACACCTACTGATGGGTGTTGGAAAGATTTGCACTTACTAACAAGTGCTAAACAGGTTTGGGTCAGGCTCGTGACGTTAAACAAGCGCTACTAGGAGGCAACCTAGATTCTCTTCTTCACTCTTGCATTTTAAATTCTTAGAATAGGTTGAATTTTATTTTCAGTGTGTCTGCTTGGCTTGAATACTTTTTCTGAAGATGTTTGACTGAAAAAGTTGCATGATGAACCTATTTGATGATGATATGATGTGAATGATCATTGAGTTGTGTTGCATGTGATATCCTGTGAAACAGAGGTGTGATGAATTATGATTGTGGTTATGATGCTACGCAGGGTGTACGAATGAATGTGTATGAGAAAGTATGTTGTGTGAGGTATTGAGCTCCAGAGTTTTACTGTTTTATGAATTTATTCACAGGAAAGCATGAATGATATTGCCTAAGTCTTGATGATTGATTGAATTGCATGTATATGTCATATGATTAAGGCCATTTTTGGAAGCCCTTAGCCAAATTTTTACCCAAAGTGCTTGAAATTTTATACCCTCTTTGAACCTTGGCCCTAAACAGAATGAAAACCCTTGTGCTGAAACTATTTACTTTGAATTGGGTTAATGACTGTAAGTACATTCAAGGTTCAAGTTTGGGGTTGTGGGGAAAGTTTGAATGGAAAAAAGAAAGGCATTGAAAGGTGAGCTCAATGTAAAAATAAAAGAAAAAGGGGAAGAAGGTGGGGACAAGTGAGATTGGTTGGAAAAGAGAGTTAAACTTGAACCTTGAATGATAAATGAGCTCTCTTGATTCAAAGATTTTGTGATCCAGAAAAACCAATTTTTCTTGACAGCCCAACCTCATTACAAGCCTTGGAAAAGTTCTTTTGATGGCATTTGCATGTAATGATTTTGATTGTTTGAGGTGAACGACAATTTTATTTCATGTGACTTGTGAATAATGAAGAGTTGGAGTGTCACCTTAAACACTTGAGTGATTGAGTGAAACACTTGCTTGGTGAGAAATTCTAAGTTTCATGATTGCATCTTTGCTTAGTGGATTGATCATTCATAATATGTAACATCTGTTGAGGAATGTGTGAGATAACTAAATTGAAAGCATGCATGCTTCTTGATTTGATCATCACTGACGATCTGAAATTGAGTAGTTCTCATCATGTACTTTAGGAATGTTGAATCATTGGATGAAAGTAGTTTTGTTTTGCTTTGTTTTGCTTGAGGACAAGCAAATTTCTAAGTTTGGGGTTGTGATAACGGTTGAAAAACCGTTATTTTCATATGCTATTTTAAACCAAATTACTCCTTTTACTGCTTAGAATGAGCTTGAAATCAAACAAAACTCAATAAATGAGTCAGTTGAGAGTCAAAAGTTGTTTTTAGTGATATTATGCTTGTTTGGCATTGTTTTGTAGCAATTTTAGTGGAAGTGAATAATGGAGTCAGAGATGAAGGTCTTAGACTCAGGACAGAGGAAGAAAATCAAGAAAAGAAGAGTCTAGGAACCGCCCGGCGGCAAAAATGCACTGCTTGGCGACCAGATGCGAGGAGTGGCACCCTGGCGGTACGATGCAAACCGCCGGGCGGTGGACCCCTGACGTCGGGCGGTAGCGCGATAAGAGGCAAACCGCCGAGCGGCGTAAGTGTGACGCCGGGCGATTTCCTGTTGGGCTTGGGCCTATTTTCTGTTGCGCTCCTCAGCTATAAATAGCCCTGTTGCGATTTCATTATTATTCTTTTGATAGAGGAGGACGGCCAGACCTAATTCTCACTCTCTGGAGAAGATTTCTTGGATGCTTAGGCTCCTTTTCATCCTATCTAGGGTTTCCTCTTCCATTCTTCCATTATTTTCATCTTGGTTCACCATGACAATGGTGAACTAAACCCTTTTGTTGTTGGGGGAAACAATGTAATCTTTAGAAACTCTCTTTTGAAACCCAACAACTCCATTTATCTACTGTTTTTTTTGTCAACTGAATCAACCACATTGCATGTTTATTTTGTGTTCTTGCATCCTCAACAATTAACTTTTCATTTACAAGTCTTACGATTTTAATTCACACGAACGATAAGGTTGTGAGTCCTTTGGGAGAGAACGATATTGGGTTACACCAATTATATTACTTGGAACGATCTGGTATGCTTGCTAGTGAGTCAACAGTTCACAAAATCTGTACGAAGATTTTAGCATAGTCGAATCCATTAAAGGTGTATTCGACTGGACTAGAACTTTGTCACAACAAATATAAGTTCATAAAGGTGCTTGTGATCTTTTACTTCCATAAATGTGAAATAAAATGTTTTCAATCAATCAGTTCATATTTCACATATTCAAACAAGCATTTTCCACAAATATATCACACAATCAATCATAGGAACATACAATGCAGTACAACAAAACATGTTCAACAGATATAATAGTTTATTCAGAATAAGAACATGTAATGCAGCAACATGTGTACTGTTATTAAGCATTGTGTTGTCATCATCAAAAACTAGTTTGATATAGAGTTTGTGTTGTCAACAATCTCAACACCTTAAACTAAAGACAAAATGTAAATTGAAAGTGTCTAAGAGTCTCCACGTTTACAATTTAAAAACCCCTTTTTATAGGGTTGAAGAAAAAGAAAATGAAAATAAATGGGAGAAGGAACCTTGCTTCACTTGGACGCCTCAATCTTCCCAATCAGACGACCATATTCAATCCGATTAACTCTTCTTCTCCGGTCAGGATCGATCATCTCTCTGGGCAGCTGCTTTGAACCATTGAGTGATTTCCTCTTTTTCACTTTGCCCCTTGCCCTAGCTCTGAAGGTTATGTTGTATTCTTTCTCTCAAACTCACTGGAATTTCTTTCGAAGATTATTTTTCACTTTCGGAGAAATGAAACCCTTGCTCGAGCACCTTCAAAGGCAGCACACTCAAAATGTCGTCGTTGCACTAAACTTTAGTCCCGTTGCGGTAGCTTCACTAATTAGAGCCCAATCCACACAGTGGCCCAATTTCTTTGAATCTCCCTCCAATGAAATGGTAACAGCTATACTCACAGTGTGCAGCTTTCAGCACGTGGCAACAACGTCTTAATTTTTCTTCCAATCATCAGTACCACCAGCCCAATTGACTTTCAACTGCTCAAAGCATGGCAGCATCCAAACAGCTCAATAGCCCAATTTGCTTGTTACAATCAGCAACAACAGCTAAAAGTTGAGGCTCAATTCCCATCTAGTCAACGTCTTACAGCAACATTTAATTCCAATTTCACTGGCCAGTGTAGTGGCAACAAAGCCCCAAGACGTAAAGAAAAGGGAATTTTAGAAATTAAAAATAAAAGCCTATCTAAACAAAAATAAAGGAAAGAATTCTAAAAAAATTACTAATTTCCTATTTATGACAAACACTAAAAAAATACTTCTAAAATCCTAATTTTAACAACAATTTTATAAAACTAAAGATTTAAAAGAAAAATCTAGAATTAACCTAATTCTAAATAATAAGAAACTAAAATGAACTAAGAATGATTTCTAAACACTCAAAAAGATGAAAATATTGAGAGTTATTACACCCCCACACTTAGAACTCAGTGCAATTGTTTCTCAAACTTTGGCCAACCTAATTTTTTTTTCTTTTGTCTCTGGTTTCTTTCTTTTGAAATTCATTTAAGGTCTTTTCTTGTACTCTCTTTTTCTAATTTTTATCATTTCCAGACCTATTCTTTATTTTTCAACCACACCAAAATTTTCAGCACATTTTACTTTTCTTTTTCACCTCTGGCCTCTCTCTTTTCATGCACTCACCAAGTTCCAGAATTCTCCCTAAATCTCACAAGTCTCTAAGGTTGATTAATGGTTGGGGGAAATGGCTTAAAATGGATGGAAAGCAAAGAAAACGGGCTAAGGCTCAAATGAGGTGCAATGGTAAGTAAATAAAATGGGTAAGCTAAAATGGAAAAATGAAGGATGCCTAGATAATATTCAAAGTTACCAAAAGCAAGCACATCAACAAAGAATCAATGCAAAATCAGAATGAAAGCTAAACATGCATGTTATCACACAAGTGTTAAGCCCCTGGCAAGTGTACCAGATCGTTATCAAGTAATATAAAACGATAAGTCCGAGTATCGTTTTCCCAAGAGACTCACGGCACTAAACTGTTGCCCTTTTGCTTAACCAATCAAGACTATAAGAACAATATTTTGGGGGTTTTTAAATATAAAGTGCAGAAAAATAAACATGAATGCAATTTGATCAATTGAGGTTAAACACAAAAGTGGATGGATGATGTTGATAATATGAGATGGATTTGTTGCTAGGGTTCAGATTTCACCTAATCACTCTCAAATATCTACTATTCTTACGAAATTCGCTTTATTATCAATGTCATGCAGCTTTCTAATCTACTTAAAACCCAATTCCTCGGCGAAGAGAGCCTATTATCAATTACTAGTTTACCATTCCTAGTCTCCCTAAGTAATTAATAACGCATGATAAACAAAAGTTTAAAGCAATTGGTCATCCTACTCTTATTCCTAGGTAGTATTGCTTAACCAAGAGAATTCCTATCAGGTCGAGACTTCCCCGTACATTCCCGTATCGACAAAATCAAAGATCAATACACCAAATGAGTTAAACGATGCAAGCATGAAAATCGGATAAGAAAACCCAAACTATTGATAATACAAGCATATGAATAAAACAAGAATTTTGATATAAAAGAGTTTAGAGGTTACATCTTTCCCTAGCAACAAATAAGGTTAGTTCTCCATCGTCATGGAGAAACCAGGTGAATAATGGAATGAAAGAGATAGAAACCCTAAAAGGCAGAAAAGGAGAGTTGTCACCATCTCCGAATCTGCCCCCAAAGGGGTGAAAAGTGTGTTTCTGTGCCTAAGCCATCAAAAGATACAAACCTTAAGATGTTTTGGCCTTTAAATAGGACATACAAATAACAGAAAACAAGTCTGAACCCAAACAGATCATAAAAATCGCACAAAATATATCAAATCACGTTCTGGTTGATTTTTTCTGGATTTTGGTTGACTTTTCAGCACTCTGGTCAACTTTTCAGCACTCTGGTTTACTGATAGACTTTTCTGGTTGACTGGTTGACTTTTCTGCACTCAGTTTGACTTTTCTGCACTCCAACCATTTGATACTTCAACCTTTCTTTCAACTCATTCCAAAAACCTACAAAATCAAGGGAATTTAATGATAAAATCATAAAACATGTCCTCAACTCTTTTATTCACAAAACTAAAGAAAAATCATGAGTCAAAGCAAGTTTCTAAGTCAACAAGGGTGCATTTGATATCAAAATTAAGTATAAAAATAACGGTTTTTCAACCGTTATCACAACCCCAAACTTGAAACTTTGCTTTTCCTCAAGCAAACAAGATGAAACTTAGTTAGTCTTTCACAAATCAACACAATGGTTCAATCACATTTAAAAGCTCTTTCTTTCAAGATAGGTAATCACTCAAATCAACTCATCAATAGAATTTAGTCAAGATGTGAACATGCTTTGATTCAATTTACTCATCATGGTGTTCACACAATCACATAATCTTCCAACAAATATTATTCTCATGAATGATCAATTAGCTAAGCATAGATATAATCATGAATTCATGGAATCATTCCTCACCATATAAAGTGTTTCACTCAAGCACTCAAAAGTGTTTCACTCAAGGGTGTATAAAGGTCACTCAGTCCCTCTACTATCTACATGTCACATAGAACAAAATTGCCTTTCATTTGCCATAATCAAACATCATCACATACACATGTCATCACAAGGACTTTTTCAAGGCTTTAACAAGGAAAATTGGTTTTTCTAGATCACAAAATCCTTGAGTTAAGATAATTATTCACATAATCATGGTTCAAGCACAAACTCTCTTTTTACCAATCTCACTCATTCCCAACTTTTTCCCTTTTTCTGCATTGAGCTTTTCTTTTCATGCTTTGCTTTTTTCTATCTTTTTCATCTTTTCTCATGCATTTTCTTTTCAACTCATAAGCTCAATGCCTAACTTTT